>PITA01003832.1:58526-132635 GCA_004023965.1 Spilogale gracilis | reverse complement strand
TTTTTTATGGGGAAGTGCCCTGAGGTCAACATTTACTTTAAAATATGTCAACAAATGAGATGATGGATGGAGACTGGGCTGAAAAATAGAATGTTCATGGAAGAACATGTACTGGTTATGTGAATGTTCACTGTAAAATTCTTTCAACTTAAGATGTTTAAAAATTTTCATAATTAAAAAATGGTGAGGAAAAGTCAATGTTTATTCTTGATTTTAAAAAACTGAGAAATAAGGGAATCTACAGATACCTACTAGGAAAAAATAAATGAATTAAATAAAGTCACAGGATTAAAATTTAAAAAATCAAGTGGATTAGCAAATTTTTTTTAAAAATCCAATTTTATATAAAAGTAAGTGGTTAGAAGATGAAAAGATTTTGACTCTCCATTTATAATACAATCAAAAAGCCAAATACAAGGAATATAGTTAATAAAAATGCCTAAAACATCTACCCTGAAAATGACAAAACATGGCTGAGAGAAATTAAAAACGTATATACTGAGAGACATATCATGCTCATAATTTGGCAGACTAAATATTATTCAGTTGTCCATTTTTCCAAAACTGATACAGATGCAACATAATCAAAATAAAAACCATCCTCAAAGCTTTTTTCATCGAAATTGAAAAGCTGACTCTAAAATTTTAGACCTAGAATAGCCAGAACAATCTTGAAAGAGAAGCACAGTTGGACTGCTTACCTTATCTACATTCAAGACTGACTAATGGCTAAAATTAAAACACGAGTAAATGTTGATGAGAAGGCAGAACACCGGGGATGCTGGTGAGTGGGGAGCACGTCCCAACCTCTCTGGAAACTTGTGGTTCCTACCGCAGCAGTTCTCTTCCTGGGTATTTACCCAGGGGAAACCGGAACACAGATCCACAAAAACCCTTATACAAGAGTGTTCATGGCAGCTTTATCATCAAAGCCAGAAAAGTGCATGAGCCCTGGTACTATCAACAGGAAAGTGGATTCACAAAATCAAGTACATTCACACCCCAGACTGCCGCTCCCAATAAAAAAGCTCTACCACTGATGCGTGCAACAACGTGTCTGAATCCCAAAATGATCGTGCCACAAAGGACATGAGACACAGTGGGATCTGCCCTCTATGATTCCTAGAAGCAAAACCAACCTGCGCATTCATGGCCGTCCGTGGCTGGGGCGGAAGCCACAGTTGGGCACTAAGTGACGGGGGGAGGTGGGGCACGGAGGCACAGGGAAACCGAAGTGAAAATGTTCTAGCTATCTCTAGCAAGACGGCAGTGGCACCGGCGTGCATGTCTGTTGAGATGTATCTAGCTGGATATTTCTGCCTTTACTGGATGGGAGTCATACCTCGCTGAACAAACTTCGCAGGAAAAAACCTAGGCGGCTCTCACCTGGGATGCAGCATCAGGGAGTGAAGAGATGCTTCTGGAAAATAGTATCTGAAAATGCTGCTGGGCTTTCAGAGACCCACCCCCTCACAGGCAGAGCCGCCCACCCTGTGCGAGGGGCTGCTAGTTCCCAGGGCCCAAGTGTGCAGGAGGCCCTGCCAAGCCCAATCCCAAGGCTGGCAGTGGCCGGGCTGAGCAGAAGCACTGAAAACACGTGACTAGATGGATAGATAGATATAAAAAGAACCATCATCAAATAAAACTGACAAGCTATAAGAAGAATGGATTAGGAGGCTATTTATCAATCTTATTACAGAAAAAGCCCTTTCCAATCAGTAAGGTTAGCACTGTGACAGAAGCAGGCACAGAACTGTGAGCAAGCACTTCCGGTAAGAAAATACAAGTGGCAGTAAGCCTAGGACAACATTTAATCTCACCAAAGATGTCACTTTGTCAGGCCCACAAGGGTGTGAAGAAGCTACGTTCTGAACTGCTGAGGGGGTGCATGCATTATCTCGTGGAGGGCAACTGAACAATGAACATCAGAAAGGGTTTAAAACAATCTTCCTCTACACGTGAGAAGTTAGCGAAGGAATAAACTCAAGGAAATAACTTGAAGAAATGCTCACAGACGCTAGTGGGCACACACATGGGAGCAGATGAGGTGAAATCTGCAGGCTGCGGGGTCTGACTGCACCCCCCTGGAGAAGGCACCTACTCAATGGCTTCTCCCAGGTTCTCAGAGCCCCACTCAGGGAAGATGGGTACCTGCAGGCATACTGAATCTTAGCTCTGAATTCTTTCAATGACTGGTAGAATCCTGTGTTAGGAGGTCTTCGGCAATTTATTCTTGAGGTCAGTTAGTAGAATTAAGGTATAGGAATTTTCAGTGGTCATGTTTCCAAAGGGTTAAAACATGAGTAAATGTTGATGAGAAGGCAGAACACCAGGGACGCTGGTGAGTGGGGAACATGTCCCAACTGCACAGTTTCTGAGCAAAAACAAAGGAGAAATGCATGATCTACTTATTAGCAAATGTGGATTTCCACCTGCCCCATGAAAAATGCACAGAAGAGTATCACACTATCCATATATTCCCCATCCCATAAGAACACTACGTACTCAAGCAATGTAATGCCTCTCAGTGTGTGTGCATGTATATATATATTCTATTATAGGTGCGTGTGTGTATGAAGGGGTGTGTGTGTGTGTGTGTGTGTGTGTGTGTGTGTGTGAGATCCTCTTCCTCAACATGAGATTCAGAATTCCATCTGCATACAGAGTAAAGGGATTCCTTTCTCTGGAAGTGGCAACATTCGCCAAATCTATCCATTTTTTTTCTTATGTGACTTACACAAGTAAAATGGATTAATTTTTTTTTTAAAGGTTAAGCCATTTGGAAATCTTACCGATAAGTCACATTTCTGGTGTTCTGTTCTGAATAAGAGTAGGATGGTATCTGGTACAAATAAAATGACTTGCTTCCTGCTTCTTGCATACTTGACAAACAAATCACAAATTGAATCAAATCTATATGTGTGTATTGTATAAACAAGGGTGAATCAGAACTTCTGCACAGCTGCTACAACTGAAAACTATGAAGACATATTCATAACAACTGTATTATTCTTCAGATATCTCAAAATAGAATAAAGCATTTGTTGTTTTCACTAACACAAACCAAAAATGCTAAAGAGGGAGCTTAAAGAAATAATAAAGAAATTTCTGTTCTGAATCAGAATGTTTGCTGCTACGCTTTACTGTCTGGCTTTATTAAATGAATAGAGACAAAGATGAAACTGTTCAGGAACTGAAAATAGATAAACCAAGATTTCTGAGGTTGGGAGTCTGGTCCTATTTTCATAACAAAACAGCACAGTTAGAAATTACAATGCTAGAGGCAAGCCTGTACATATTTTAAGTCATAAAAACCTTGCCAAAGTGTGCGCTTTTAAATCTTCTACCAAAAATGCCAAACTTAAATGCCAAGACATGCCAAAATGAAGTTAAATACATTTAGAATATACCAGGCGCACAGTAAAAGTAACACCTGTGACAGCTCACCAATGCAATTTGTTGAAACTCTTTCTCATAAATTAGAAGCTGACTCATCAAGAGGGTACCTTTCTGTGGAAAACCTAAGCCCTCTGCTAAGAGGAATGAGTGCATCCATCAGAGGAATAAAACTCATTCTGGGATGAAATGCAGCAAAACTGTTCTATAGCTTACAAAGGCTATTAACACTACACACGAATACTCTTGCACACACATACTCAGACCAGTGAAAACAAATGAAGCATTTAGGAAGCAGAGTATAACTGCTTTGGCCCAAACCCCAAATCTCAACTCCTGCACAGAGATCCCAGGTGCTGTTATGCAAGTCATGTTCCAACTGCACAGCGCAGGCTCCTAGCAGCATCTGTCCTAATGCCAGGGAGGAATTCGGGGTCAGAGTGGGAAGGTATTCTATTAGCATGAACATTAGAGACAGCATGACCCAGACCAAGGTATGGAGTACTTTTTGTGAGAAAGTACCCCTTCACATATTTCCTCCATTTCCTCCAGCCCATCTAGGTAACACTATTTAAGGGTAGGAGCAACATTGCCAAATGTAGGTTTTACACAAGCTACAAACTATCATGGAAGTAGCAGTCAATATTTGCAGATTCTAAGTCTGACAAATGAGCTTTGAGATGTGCCAAATAAGATATTCTGATCTCAAGACCCTGACAGTCTGGCTGGCAGCCCCCGAACCAGATGGATTCTAAAATCCAGTTCCACTGATCAGTCAATCCTGTCCACACCACCAATACCTCTGGAAACCCTCCATCACACTGTTTCTTTTGCTGAGGATACAGGAGGAAACAAAAACAGTACTTCTATTATCGTACACTCAAGTGAAAAAGTCAAAATAAATAAATCAATATGGAATATATTACATATATATAAGTGCAAAGAAGAGAAAACCACAGGAAGAGGACAAGGTAATGGCAGAGAGGTTGCTCAGGAGGAGGCGAGCCACTGCAGTGCAAGTGATGAACAGCAAGAAGGCTGTTCATGGAGTTAACAAGGGAAGAATGAAGACTAGGTCAAGAAGGCTAGAGTTGGGAGTGGAGGGTGGGGGGGATTACTTAGTGCCTCGTAGCGATTCTCTGTCTGGGGTTTGATCTCAGTAAGATGGAAGCCATGGAAAGGTTCTGGGCAGAAGAATGGTATCTATTTTACATTTCAGAATGATGACTCCAGCAACTCTGTGGAATCAGGAAGAACGACTGGTAGGCTATTGTGATAACTCCAGGGAGAGAAGGTGCCACATGGACAAGAGTGGTGATACAGTACAGCTGGTGAGAAGTAGCTGGCTATGCAGTCTATTTTAAAGGTGCGTTAATAAGATTTACTGATGGGCTGAATGCAAGATATGAACAAACAGGAAGAGTGAAGGCTAACCAAGATATCCCGCCTGAGTAAACGAAAAGGTGGAGCTGACATGTCCTGGGATCTGGGAGGACAGAAGAGTTCATTTAAAGACATCCAGAGGAGATGAGGAACAGGCTACCTGATTTAGATATTTGGAATGCACACTAAAGAAAGAAATTTGGAATGTGTAGGCTTTAAAAGTCATTAAACCCAATCGAGAAGGAAGTAAAGATAAAGTAAAGATGGATAAAGAAAAAAAGGAAGGAGCAAGGAGTGGGCCCTCAGGCACGTTTAGAAGACAGAACAAGAGATTCGGTTACCAAGAGAGAATAAAGGAGTGGTGTTGGTAGAGAACCAACAAAGTGGTTCCCAGGAGCCAAGTATTTTAAGGAGGAGTCAACTGATCACATCTATTGATCTTAATGGATCAAATTAGACCTGAAAGAGTGGGACTTCCCGCTCTGGAGGAAAAAAATTGTTGACAAATCCTTTCCACTGAAAGAACAACTATAAAACTTGAAAGTTGTCAAAATCCACCATTTTGGCCCCCTGGGACTCCAACAAAAGCAAACAACTTTGAGGAGCATATACCCATGAAGAACTGCTGAACTGTAGGTCACAAGCATGGAAGTCGGTGGCCTTGTTGCCTGGGGCTGCTCCTGCCACAGCTGGACAGCATAGTAGTTCTGCCACTGTGGGGCTGGCATGGAAAGCCTACGGTGTGGCTATCAAGGGGGCTGACCTGCTTTGACGCAAAGGGCAGAAAACCCATTCCCGGAGAAGACTGCAGCTCTCCTCGCCGGGGCTGGGGTCCCGGCTATGATGGCAGAACAGAGGAACTGCTAGAAATTTTAAAGTGATATTCTGCAAATGAGATCGCTCCACTGGAGTCTGATAAGTGCGCCACACGCCTTGCACAAAGTGGGCACTCGAGAGAACTCACATACACGCAAACCTAGGGCAGTCTTGAAAGCTGTCTGAACTGTGAATGTAACACCCAAACCACACATAAAGCTAATGCAGAGGGTGGAAGCCTACAGGCTTGAGGTGTCTGGACTAAAACTTGGCTCACAGATAAACTATGCAGACAGAGAAGTGACCCCTAGAAAGTCTGGACAAAAAATAAAGATAAGAACTGGGATGGAGACAGCTGGGCAGAGATATTGGTTGCCACACAATGTAGGGTTGACATGATTGCTCAGATTAAATCCAGGCAACTGGCTTAACACACACACACACACACACACACACACACACACACACACACCCCAACAATAACAAATTCCCAGAAAAAAAAAATTAAAACCCTGAAACAAATGTAAAACACCAGGAAAGTATGAGTCACACTCAGGTAAAAACTGCCAACAGAAATTATCTCTCAGTTTACCCATAATTTGGAGTTAGATAAATACTTCAAGTTGATTAAAACATTTAAAAAAGTTGGGGACAAAAACTGTGTTTAAAGAACTGAAAGAAAACATGCTGCAAATGACTCAAATAGGAAATAACAAAGAAACAGACTATCAAATGGAACAAAACCAAATGAAGTGAACAATTCACTAGCAAATTTGAGATGGGAGAAGAATGAGAGATCCAACAGACTTTTTCCAAACTAAAGAAGAGAAAAAAGATGAAAGAAAAAGAGACAGAGAGATGCACCAAATATTTTTAAAATAATGGGCTGAAAACATTACAAATATGATGAAAAGCAATTATTTACAGATTCAAGCTCAACAAAGCCCAATTCATATCAATTAAGGAGCTCTTTAGAGATATATCAGTGGAAACTAAAGACAAAAAAAAAATCTTGAAGCCAGCTGGAAAAATAACAAGGAAAATAACAAGTTAACATATATAGGGGAATAATAATACAATTAATGGTTAGCTTTTCATCAGAAACAATGGAGAGCAGAAAACGGGAATGACACATTCAAAGCACCATAAGAATTCTATATCCAGCTAAATTATCTTCCAAAAATGAAGGCAAAAATAAAGAGATTCTCAAATAAATGATACTGAGAAAATCCACTACCATCAGAACTGCCTGACAAAACTACTACAGAAAGTCTTACAGGTTAAAAGGAAGAAGACTCTAGATAGAAATGCAAAGGAAGGAAAAGAAAGGGAGAGCTCTGAAAATAGTTAAATATGTGGGTAAATATAAAAGACTGGTTAAAAATTGTTTCTTTTCTCTACTCAATTTCTTTAAATGAAAGAAGACTGTATAAAAGCAAAAATTATAGCACTATATCCACCTAACAAATTAGATACAATACACAGGACTATAACAGCACAAAGGAAGGGGAGAGAAAATGGAGATCTACTGGACTACAGGTGATATGGTGACTGGAATTCAGGTCAGGTTAAACTCGGGTAGACTGTGATAAGTTAAAATACATATTATTATAATCCTTAGAACAGTCATCAAGAAAATAATCCAAAGACATAGTTTTAAAGATCATAGAGACTAATATGGTATGGGCAAAAAAAGTGTTCAAGAGAAAATAGGAAAGGAGAAACAAAAACAAAACAATGAGATGAACAGAAAACTACCACACTGATAAACTAAATCCAGCCAAATCAAAATTACATAAAATATGAAAGCAGTAGACACTCCCAACAAAGAACAGAGGTAGTCAGAACAGATATTTTTAAAAAGTGACTATATACTATCTATAAGAGATTCATTTTAGATTCAAAGAAAAAAAAGAGCTTACAAGTAAAACTGTATGAGGGTTACCATATTCATATTAGACAAAACAGACTTTCAGCTGAGAAATATTACTAGAGGCTAAAAGGAACATTTTATAATGATAAAAGGGTCAGTATTTCAGGAGATGTAATTACTATGAATGTATGTGTACATCTGAAAGAGTTGAAATATATGAAGCAAAAATGGATATAAATGAAAGGAGAAATAGACAATTCTACACTTAGAGATTTTAATATCCAACTACAAATAAATGATAGAATGAAACAGAAAATCAGCAATGATCTAGAAAACTTGAATGCTATCAACAAGCACTATCTGACATTTACAGAAAACTCCATCCAGGAATGAAAGGATACACATTCTTTCCAAGTGCACACAAAACATTTACCACAACAGACCGTATTTGAGGCCACATAAATTTTAATAAGCCAAGAAGAGAAAAGCAAGTATCATATGGTTTCACTTACTTGTGGAGCATAAGGAATAACATGGAGGACAGTGGGAAAAAGAAGGGAAATGTGAACTGGGAAATCAGAGACGGAGATGAAGCATGAGAGAATTGGAGTCCGAGAAACAAACTGAGGGTTTTGGAAGGGAGAGGGGTGAGGGGATGGGTGAGCCTGCTGGTGGGTATTAAGGAGGGCACGTACTGCATGAAGCACTGGGTGTGGTGCATTAATGATGAATCTTGGAATCTGAAAAAAATAAAATTTAAATTAAAAAAAAAATCTGAAAGGAGTCAAGACACAGAAAGAGATCTTTACCTAAGACACCTAATAGTCAAACTACTGAAAGCTAAAGACCGAAAAATCTTGTTCACGGACCACAAGGGATTAAATCAGAAATCAGCAATTTTGGAAATTTTCCAAAACTGAACATCAAACACACTTCTAAAAATGGGCCAAAGAAAAAAAACACAGAAATCAAAGTATTTGGAATTGAAAGGAAATGGAAAGTGTATAAAAACTTTCAGGATACAGCTTAGAGGAAATTTTATAGCTTTAAACACCTATTCAGAAAATAAGTTAATAAAGTAAAATTTCCACCTTGGGAAACAAGGACAGAAGAGAAAATTAAGCCCAAGGCAACTACAGGGTAGTAAATAATAAAGATCTGAGCAGAAATCAATGCAACAGCAAAAACAAGAACCAGCAAGAAAAATCAATGAAACCAAAAGTCAGTTCTTCAAACATCAACAAAACTGATAAACCTTTACCTAGACTAACCAAAAAAAGAAGAAAGAGAACACAAATAAGTAATATCAGAAATGAATGAGGGGGCATCACTATCTACCTGGCAGAAATTAAATAAAGAACTACAAAGGAAATACTAGGTAATAGGAAAAACACTGCCAACAAATTAGGCAACTTAGATGAAACAGAGAAATCCCAGGAAAATATAAATTATCACAACTGACTCCAGAAGGAAGAAAAATCTATATAGATTTACAAGTAAATAAGTAGATTTACTAATTTAAAATCTTCCCACAAAGATAAGTACAGGCTTAGATGGCTTCACTTATGCACTGCATAACATATTTTAAAAAAAGAAAAAAAATCCTATAAGAACACTGTCCATAAATAGGAAGGACCACATCCAACTCATTCTATGAGACCAGTATTACTCATTAGTAAAGCCAAACAAAGACATCATAAAAACAAAATAAAACAAAAAGCACCCCCTACAGAACATTTTTTAAAAGCATAGACACAAAAATCTCAAACCAAATCCACCAACATATATTGTACATCACGTCCATGCAAAATTTATCCCCCAAATGCAAGGAAGATAAGTTCCAACCTGAAAATCAACTATTGCAAAATACCATACTAATGGAATATATAAGAAAAGCCACATGTTCATCTTAATGGCCAGAGATAAAGCATTTGACAAAGAACAGGCTGATGACTAAACTCTCAACAAAGCAGAAGTAGAAGGGAACTTCTTTAACTTGATAAGGAAGTCTACAAAGACCCAGCTAATATCACACTTCATGTGAAAGGCTGAAGACACTTCCTTAAATATCCTAGGAACTAAAAGAAAGATGTTCACTCTTACCACTCCTATTGTCCATCACACTGCAGGCCTACAGCGCATAGAAAAGACTGGAAAGAAAGAAAGATTCTCCCTCTCTCACTCCCCCTGCCTGTGTTCCCTCTCTGGCTGTGTTTCTCTCTGTCAAATAAATAAAATCTTGAAAGAAAGAAAGGAAGGAAAGGAAGGGGAAGGGGAAGGGGGAGTGGAGGGAAGGGAAGGGAAGGGAAAAAGGAAGGAAGGAAGAAAGAAAGAAAGAAAACCACCTCTACTTGCAGACAATATGACCGTGCAGGAAAAAACGTAAGAAATCTACAAAATAGGGTGCCTGGGTGGCTCAGTGGGTTAAAGCCTCTGCCTTCGGCCCAGGTCATGATCTCAGGGTCCTGGGATTGAGGCCCGCATCGGGCTCTCTGCTTGGCGGGGAGCCTGCTTCCTCCTCTCTCTCTGCCTAACTCTCTGCCTACTTGTGATCTCTCTCTCTGTCAAATAAATAAATAAAAAAATCTTAAAAAAAAAAAAAAGAAATCTACAAAATAACCATGAGAACTAATAAATGAGCTTAGCAAGGTTGAAGGATAGAAGACCAATATATAAAAATCAGTTGTATTTCTATATGCTAGCAATGGACAATCCAAAAATGAAAATAAGCAATGCCATTCAAAATATCAAAATGAATAAAACACTTAGAAATCAACTTAATGAAAGAAGTTCAAGAATTTTACACTGAAACCTTCAAAACATTACTGAGAGAAATTACAGAAGATCTAAATCAGTGGGGCCTATGAGAACTGGACAGACCTGTAAAGTGATGGGTCCTACCGTGCCCAGTGGAAAAGGGACAACCAGTATTCTGGGTGCATCTTCAGAGAGTGGAAGCTGGAAGAGGGAAGGGTTTAAGGCTGAAGACTGCAGTGATAGGGAAGAACTTCAAATACTTCCTATGCACATACATGGGGTCATGATGTTGCTGAAATCTCTCACTAATCACTAGCTGCAAAGCTGCCGACTCTGGGGAAGCGAGCCACAGTGCTTTGCATCCTTGCAACACTGCTTCAGACTCTGGTTTCTGTTGCCTTCTTGTTGTGGACCAGATATACAACTAACATGCTAAAGAAGAAGACCACCTCAAGCAGCACTCACAGTTAGGGTAGCTCAGAAGAGTAGCATTAAGCATACAAGCCTGGAGGTAAAACAGGACAACAGCACCATTGGATTTTAGAAAATTTGCAGGTCAACACAGGCTCAGCGTTAAGTTTTCTCTTCAAGGTGAATTAGTCTGATTTTGCCTAATTATTTTGCTCACCTGCAGGACCAAAGCCAACTACATGCTAAGACCAGCTCTTGCTCAAATAAGCAGCACAGACAATAGGACCAAAAGAAAGTTTGATTATTTTCATTTTTGCTTTCTGGCTATGGAATCCTTCCCTTAGCTTTGGTACTGGTGAGGTAGTGGTGTGACATTCCAGCCGCAAACAGATTTATACTCCCAGCGCTTGCCTTTCAATAATGTTTTAAAAGTTTATACTTCATTAGGAATACTTCTTATCAGATAGATTGCCCTTGTTTCATTTCACGGCCATGTTATCTTTAGCCTCCCAAAAAGTAGTATTTCAATCATTCAGAAAAATGGGGTGGGGGGGAATGTGTTATCTATTATTTTGACTGCCTGCCGAGCTGATCAACCCTAATATTCTGCCATATCTGATACAGGATTTTTTTTTTCTAAACTAGTAGGATACACCTGAAACCTACTGAGCATCCCTCTGTGATTCCACCTCCTATCTACTGCTCAGAGGTAACCACTATTTCAAATCTGATATTTATCATTCTCATACATTTTTGAAGAAAGGTACCACTTGTATTATTTTGCATAGTTTCAAACTCTATATACTTTATAATCTTCATCAATGTTTTCAAAATTAATCTATATTCATATATGTAGATCTAGCTCATTTATTTTCAAGGCTGCATAGCCTTCCACAGCATAACAGATTCAGCTATACACCCATTCTCATGTGCATCTGAGCTGCTTCCAATTTTTCTCTTTATAAACAACAATGTAAAAAATATCCTTTTAATAATTGTTTATGCATATGACTATTCCCCTCAAGTTTATATCTAGAAGAAAAATTATTAAATCAGATGGTAGGAGCACTTTCAAGTTAACCAGGTATTATCAAATTGTTGCCTGAAGTGGTTGGTCAACCATTATTACTCCAAATCAACACAGTTTCTTCACCCTCGCCAGCAAACTACTATTTTGAAGTCTGATGGGTATAGAATGCTAACTTGTTTTAATTTGCGCTTCCCCAATAACTGGTGAGAACAGAATTCTTATAAAACTTTATTTTCTACTCTGGTTTCCTTTTCTGGTGAAGCCCTGTTCACATATTTTGCCCATTTTGTGGATTACCTTTTTCAATCTGTTTTAGTGGCCTTTATGAGATGTTTTTTTGTTGTAGTTGTTATTTTACTTTGACTAAATTCAGTTGTTTCTTTATAGTTTTTGGCTGATGTCTTGCTTAAAAACTTCATTGCCTACCCCAAGGTCATAAAGAGAGTCTTTAACACAGAGAAATGGCTTCTGTACAGTACGAGGCAGGAAATCTAATTTTGTTTCTTTCTCACAAGTTTCTACATGACTCACTTTTATGTCCTATTTGCTTCCAACATCAATATCATATTGTCTAAAATGGCCTTATAATAAGCGTTTGGTTCATTAAGTCATTCTACATTGTTCTATTTGAAAACTATCTTGGCGATCCCCAGCACAATGTTCTCCCATATAAATTACAAGATCAACCAGTATCACAGGATGATAACCCAAAAAAGGGGGCAGGATGGAGAGAAGGCAGCAAAAGACAGAAAAAAACACCTAACTTGGGGATTTTCCTAAAAATTATAACTAATTCATACATCTATTTGGGAGAACTGGACACTACAGGAGCAAACCTCCCCATCCACAAGCATGGAACTTCTCCATTTATTTGGTTCTCCTTATTTCCTCCAATAAAAGCTTTATAATCCTCTCCATAGAGACCCTGCATATTTTAAGTCTGTGGTTATAGTGTTGGTGTTATTGTAAATCTTTCAAAATTATATATTTAAACGGGTACTCTGATATAGGTATACAGTTGATTACCTGTTTATTTTCTGTTCACCCTTACTGAACTCCTAAGTTCTAAAAATTTGTCTACCGTTTTCATGCAGACAATCATTTTTATGGATAAGAACAGCTTTGTTTCTTGCTTTCCAGGGCTTCTACCTTCATTTGTTCCCAACTTTAAAAATTAGGATACTTCCAACATTCTATTATTACTATGTTTAGAGTAAAGTTGGGTAGATAATCTTTATCACTAATTTCCCAAGAGTTTTTTTTTTTTTTATCAAGAAAAGGTGGTAGATTTTTAAAGTGTTTAACATACTGCGATGCTGTTAACCGAGATTACATTAAATTTTCAACTGTTGAGCCATCTCTGCATCCTCAAATACATTTGGTCCTGATCTTTCCTTAATATACTGCTAAATTTTTAATTCATACTTTAGAAAATTTTGTCTGTGTTCATAGATATAACACATGAATCTACTCATCAACCTAAACATCATTACGAGTGGGACAACCAGACTCCATGTGCCTCCTGATATGATACAACAGGAAGGACACAGTACGATCTCTTAAGTATTCTTGCCCAAGCGATTTACTCAAATCTAAAAGCTTCTAAATTTGTAATTATCAGGTTGTAATAAATATAGGAGGGTGGGAAAGAAGTTAAATAATACAACAAGGGTATAATCTGTAAGACCAGACTTGAGAAATTCTACAAGATAAATGACCTGGTTCCTTCAATAAATGAGTAGAATGAAAGAAAAAGAGGGAAAAATGAAAAAGATTTAAGAACCATGTCAACCAAATGCAAAGTAAGAGTCATAATCTGAATTCTAATTAAGACGAACCAACCACAAAAATGGCATTTTAAAATCAATCTTTTAGTCAATGTTGTTGGTATAGTATTATAATTATGTCCTAAAATCCTTATAAATTAAGAGATATTTACTGAAGTATTTGTGAAAGAAATGATACACCTCAGATTTCCTTTAAAAGATCCCAGAAATGACAAACAGAACTAAGCAAAAAGGTATACGCAAGGAGTTACAGACAAAACATGAATGGCACAATATTCTAATTGTTGACTACAGGTTTGTTCGCCTTTGGAGAACACAGTTTCAAAATATGTGAGGATGACAAAGCTGATATAATGTCAGATCTGCGGTCAGGGGAAATTGTTAAATGACTCCCCTGTAAGTAATCAGTCGATCGAACAGAGAGAAATTCGAAAGGTTATAACATTTGCATACTGAGGTTTTGTTTGAGCTAGTGAACCCTGCTTCAATAAGCAGGTATGTTCTTTTAAAATATGAGACCTATTCTTGTATGATGCATGATGGATGATAGGTTCACGAGGGCTTCTTACACTGTGATACAATTTGAAACTTCTAATAAATAGTTTAAAATGGAAAGAAAAACAAGACCAGAAGATCAATCCAGTCTCTTTTCTCTGGAAATACCTAAACAAAATGTAGAGATGTACAAAATATACATTCCTTTGAATTTTTGGTTGAACACATTAGTGACTCCCTGGGCCTGGTATCACGGTAGGGCAGGAGGTGTATAGATGGTTGTGACTGAATTTCTTCAATGGTCTCCCTACTCTTCCTGAGTCCATTTGGAGTTATATATTTTCTGGGAAATTAGGAAGCATTACAGCTTCTTGCACTTGCTGGCACACACCTGTCTGCAGTTTTCCATGTTACAAACATTAGTAGACATGGCCTCCCGCTCGCTCCTACTGCTGTTTACTCATTTCTGTAATCCTTTATAAATTCTGTCACATGTCCTATCTTCATGGATCTAATTTCTCGACTGGTATCTTTGTTTTGGGGTTAGTTTCTATTCTTATTTTCATCACTCCTTTCTTTTTCTTTGACTTTTATTTTGCTGTTCTTTAACTTGCAAGTTGGGTACTTCATTCAATTCCAATTTTTTTTTTAAGATTTTATTTATTTATTTGACGGAGAGAAACAAAGCTAGAGAGGGAACACAAGCAAGGTGAGTGAGAGAGGGAGAAGCAGGCTTCCTGCTGAGCAGGGAGCCCGATGTGGGGCTCAATCCTGGGACTCCTGAGCTGAGGGCAGACACTTAATGACTGAGTCACCTAGTCAATTCCAAAATTGAGTCATCCCTCAATTCCAAAATTTTTGATCACTATTTATTTCTAGATATTCCCTTAATTCCACTGTGATTTCCTCACTGGCTTGTCAGTTAGTTAGACAATTTTAAAATTTTTGAAAAGCACAAAATTAGAAATGTATTCTAATTTAATAAATGTTTCTAAGTTGTATTTAATAAACTACTTAATAAATTATCAGAGCAAAAAATAAATAAATAAATAAATAATCAGAGCACATGGTGTGATGTTGGTTGGTTCCTATTTGCTGCTTTGTGGTCTACTATATGGGCAACTTTTGAATAAGTATCGGGTCTCCGGGATCATGACCTGAGCGGAAGGCAGTCGCTTAACCAACTGAGCCACCCAGGCGCTCCTAGGTCTCTTGTATTTTAAAAAATTGTATCTACTTATTAAAGGCACAGCGCAACTGAAACCACTATGCAAATCTTCTAACCTTTCTAATTTCTCTCTGCTCAATACAGTAGTTACTTATGGAAGAGACACTTAACAATTCCCACTGACTGCAGATGTAATATATTACACACCAGCTTTGTCTTCCATATTTTGAAGCTCTGTTACCAAAGGCAAGCAAGTTAAAAATTACTGCAACTTCGTGGAGAATTGTTCTTTTTATCACTGTTATAGAATGACTCTCCTATGTTTGTCTCCTTATTGCCTTAAAGTTATATTTTCCAATCTGAAAAGCTCTGACTTTTAATAGAATCCTTTTTCATTTACTGTGATTATGAAATATATTTGTATTTATAATTATTTTGACTGTGTCATTCTATTTGCCCTTGCTTTTCCTATCCTTCTTCTCCCTTCTTTTCTACATTCTGTATATTTTTTAGTAGCTATCCTTAAAGCTTGAACATGCTTATCTGTTTTATTAAAATCCAAAGTTACTTCCTCCCTCCTAAGTAATAGGAGGCAGAAGACAACACTAGTTCTGATCATGTATCTTCTTTCTTGTTGCTACAAATTTCAGTTGTAGCTAACTTACTACCACCTAACTTATCAACATAACTATTACTATTCCATACAACTGCAGTGTGTTTGCCTGCTATTTCTTTCCTTTCTTTCCTCACTGATCATTTATGTGTCATGCTTTCTGGGTGAATAACTTCTTTATGAAGGACAACTTCTGGTGATCTTCTTAGTGAGAATCTACCAGTGGTAAAACTTTCAGGACTTCTTTGTTTGAAAGTGCCCATTTCATTTTGCTTCCTGAATGAGAGTCTGCATTAGTAAAGCTGGGCAGGTTTTGGCAGCTGTCCCCCACTCCAGCTTCTGGCCTCACG
The DNA here is from genome assembly GCA_004023965.1 of Spilogale gracilis. Classification (NCBI taxonomy): domain Eukaryota; kingdom Metazoa; phylum Chordata; class Mammalia; order Carnivora; family Mephitidae; genus Spilogale; species Spilogale gracilis. The sequence goes on along the minus strand of PITA01003832.1, from coordinate 116,556 downwards.
AGACTGCTTGCTATTGGTGTCTGCATCCTTCCCTGTGCTTTTTTCTCTGTGTTTTTTCAAGATCTTCTCGCTTGCCTTTCCTGTTTTGCAGTTCACTCTGTCAGAATCTGGGCTCAATTCTGATTGGGTTTTAGTGCTTCAATCTGAGGACTTTAAAAAAATAATAATAATAATGAGGGACACCTCAGTGGCTCAGCCCATCAAGTGGCTAACTCTTGATCTCAGCTCAGGTCACGATTTCGGGATCCTGGGATCATGCCCTGCACTGGGCTCCCTACTCACAGAGTCTGCTTGAGGATTCTCCTTCCCTCTCCCTCTGCCTCTCCCTCTGCTCATGCTCTCCCTCTCTAAAATAAATACATCTTTAAAAAAATATCAATAATGGTATCTTCTGGGCCAATATCTTTTCCAATATTATTTCTCTGGTCCCTCAGTTCACTTTTCTGACAAACATAATCTGACTGAAGTTGGACCTTCTCCAACTTGAGACAAGGCCTTGGGGGGCCTGCATGAGGCAAGGAAGTAGGATCTGAGTTTATCCCAACACAGACATTAAAAACCAACTGAGTCTGAGATTGGCTTCTGCGTTAAATATTTGTTTCACAGACCTATAAATACTTGTTTTCCTGACTAATTTAGGTGTTGTGACATAAAATGGCTTTCTGGGAACAACATAACCTCACGCTTATGAGAAGTATCATTTTGTACCCAGAAACAGGGGCTGCATCGAAGCTAGGGACCCTAGAATTTGTAGAAGAATGCCACTAAATGCAAATGTGAAGCAATGCCTAGTAGCTGCTAATTCCTTTGGAAGGATCATCCTTTAGGGGCATAAAATTGACTTTCTAATCCAAAAAAGCAGAAGGAATCACTTCACTCTTTTTTTCTATTTTTGCCATGAAGTAGGGAAAGATGTTTTTATTAAAAGCAGTCTATCTGAAAAGATGTCTCGCTCAAACTAACAGACACTGACTAGCAGAGAAGAACTGCCAGGTCTATAGGACTAAGTCAGACCAGAGAGTTGCCACAGATAATCTAAAAAATTACTGCCAGGGAACTTCTCTTTGAAGCTATGAATGATAAGTGATCTAGGAATTATAAACCAAAGATGAACTGATTAGGTAACAGTCCTGCTCCAACAACTTTGTCTACTGAGCACACTGCCTGATAGTACATATTTATTAACTGAACTGCCCCCAAAGTACAAAACCTTGGATCTTTATTTATTAGATCACATTTAGAGCTATAAGGTGACTTAGTTACATGAAACAATGCTTTAACAGATATAATATTATTATACTGTGCATTTTAAGTTTATATGGCTAGAGTAAAAATAATTAGGGTAAGTTGTCACCAGACGCATCTTGTTCATTCCTTATTTGTGGAATTAAAGACTACTTTATAAGCTTAAACCAAAATCAGAATAAACTCACTCCTCCACACACACATCCCAAACAAGAACACAAACACTTAACATTTCTTTCAAAGCTAGTATGTACAGACTACACCAAGAAATCAGATGTAATTGCAGGGAAGGGGGACTTTTTATTTCCCACCTTATAGTTTGTTTTTTTTTTTTTTTTAAATCAAAGGATAATGAACATACAGTGTGATATCACCCTGTCGTATTTTGTTTAACCTGAGATATTAAAACAATAAAGACCAGGAACAGGCACAGACCTGCTTAGTAACTCAAGAAGGGCTATCCAGCACTCTGACAGTTTTCTGGTTCCTAAGAGTTCCCTTACTTTCTTATTTATTACCAGGACTGTGGAAGGCTTGTGAGTTAATGGGGAATACATACTTTGTGTTTGTTGCTGGATCTTAAGAGATGGTCAGGTTAACTTAACCAGATTCAGGCACCCGTAACCCAGGTGCTGAAACGTTTGTTGAGTGGAGGGATAAAATCCCTTGGGGACAGTAACACACCAGGGAGCCACTCTGCACGGAGCCTGGTTAAAGACACAGCTCTCCAACAGCATATGGCAACAAACTAACTCAACAGTTTTCAAGGGCACCAAGACGCATACCTTTTCCTTCTACTTTTTCTAGAGAGCAATTTCCTAAAATTAAAGTATCTTCAACATAATGCAGTCATAGCTTTATTAATGAAGATATATCCTTGGCCACATTACAGAGTGTGAACTATGTCTGAAGATGTAGGTTTCCATTTCTTATCCTACAAGCTTCCTCTTACTACTGAAGAAAAAGGGGAGTCATGATGCACTGACCCTCTTGGTCCTCAAAGGAACCGGATGCAGGAAAGTGGAGCTCAAATGTGACATGGGCCTGGAAAGCAGGCCCAGCGTGGTTACATGTGTGACCACAAACACCATTAGGGATGGGTGTCAACACACCAATCTCCAGGAAGGAGTTCTGAGGTCACCTCCTCCCCAGCCACCCGCCTACCCTGGAGACGACTACAGTCCCATTTGTGCCTTAGTGCCTCTCGCGCGCCTGGGTGAACGTCCTGGACAATGCTAATCAAAGCATCACTGCAGAAGCCATTAATAGACGTAACTAGAAAGAATACACATATTCTTCCATAACATTTTGCTCATTGCACTACATTTTTCGTTGACATTTACGGGTCTTAACAATTTTGTATTTTTAGGTCCTCTGTGTCAGAAAAAATAAATAACTGCTGTTAATGAATCAATCCCACTCTCTATACTGTTCTAATTATTGGCAACAAGCTCCTAACCACTCATACGCTAACAACTGCAAGTTACAGTATTAGGAATCATCAATGTAAGCTCCAACCCAGTGGGGGGCAGGGAGGGAGGGAGAATATGGTTGGTAAGGGTGGTAATACCAACATATGCATTAGATATGTGTCCTAACACTCGAAAGCTGTAGTTCAAAAGAAAAAAACAGCAAGTATAAACTTGTTACTCAGATTCTTATTAATTTTGTGTCTACAAAAGTCACCGTATCAGTCTAGCCCCGAGACAGTCATTTAGGACCCTACTTTGCTCCCTGCAGTCAGAGCATTAAAGTGCTAAGAGAGGAGGAAGCAAAGCGTCAGGAGAGGTGATGCTAGTGAACAGTTCAGGGAAAACCGAACTTAAATTTTGGAAAGCCCTCTATAAATGGGGACACCTAAAAAGCAAAACAGTCTCCTAAGTAAGGCAGAGAGTCCCTGAAAATGCAAGTTTTCAGAACCAGCACTAATCAAAATAACGTAATTATCTAATAAAATCCGTAATAAAAAGATCCTTTCATGTAACAGGCACAGAAAAGGCAGCCACCATGAAATGAAGCTTCCCTCACAGAGGGAAGAAAGGAGGTAAAGGGGAGGGAGAAAGCTCTGGACCAGCAACACCGGTTCTGTCAGGATCCGCCATGCAGGGTACGTCCACAAGGATGAGCAATCCACGGGGCTGAGAAGGTTAAATGAAGTGTATCCTACATCAAGCAGTGTCCCCAGGGCACGGGACCTGCAGCACCCCACAGCAAGTCGCCCGCGGTGACTGTAATCAGAAGAAAAGACTACATGTGGAAGCAGCCAGCTCATGGAACTGAGCTTATAACTGCAATAAAAATTACCCTGTGGTTGCAATCCACGGAAAAGGTTTCTTCCACAGAACGCGCCTTCTATTGTGTGACTTCTTTTGTGGCTCACTGAAAACGTCCCAAAACAGGAGTTATTAAGGAAAGTAACAAGACACTGCCCAGCCATCAACCCGAACACCTTACCATCGACAACACTTACGGAAATCGCATCGTCAGTAAAGTATGTACAAATGTCCTAGAACTCTGGCACTCGTCTGAGAGCACGCTAACAAATGAATCGCTAGTGAGGAAGCCCAGAATGATGTGAGCACATAGCAGGCAAGAGACATTTAAGGTACTATTAACATCGCAGGTAATTAGCATTCACCTACTCCTTATTTGGCAATTGCTATTTTAAGCGTTCTACATGTATTTACTTATGTAATTCTTGCAAAACCCTAGGAGGTAAAAATCCTGTCTACCATCCCCTTTCTACACAGAAGGAACTGAGGCCGTCCTAGAGTAAACCAAGGCAATCGAACTCCAAAGCCTACACTTCCCATCTTCAGGCTCATGGTCTTAAATTTTAAGTCAATGTAGACACAGTGAAGGAATTCCATCATACCCCCAAATTAAAAAAAATGGGGGGGGCATGTTCCACAGAAACATGTATGATATGTATAGACACTCCAACGGAGGGTGGAACTCCAGAGTTCCCCCCGCCAGGCTCCGCAGAGCAGATCGGCAGTAGCTGTGGGAGTTCCCTCCCAGGCTGCTCTGGGGGGTAACTGACATGTGGGGGTGTAAAGCATTCTGGTGCTTGGAACCTGCTGAGACCGAATTTATGTGAGTCATTATTACATATGAATTGGAAGATCACCGTGAAGAATGATCAAGAACACAAACAGTGGTTTGGTCTGATTCAGAGATTACATGGAGTTTCCCCCTCCCTGCTTTACTGTCTGAATTTTCTTTTATTAATGAAAAAAATTCTTTTTTAATTAAAAAAAATCAAAGCTATTTATATCTGAGGGAGGAAATAAAAGTCTCACTTTGTATAAGAAGAGTATTTTGAGATAACAGGAGTCAGGAAAGAAAGTGAATAAATAAGGCTTCTTGTTGAAATTTTTGCATTAAAAATTAAGTGTAATTTTGAAGGATATGGAAAACAGTAAAGGGTATCAGGAACAGTGAGCTAGTGCAATACATAATAAGGAAATGGGACCAGCTGATTGGTCAAGCACACAAGTCTTTAGATGAACAGATATAAACCTGTACATTCAAATCATGCCATTTCACCAGAGATGGTCTTTTAAAATTCTATTTATTTATTTATTTATAAGATTTTATTTGACAGAGAGAAACACATGGTCTTTTTAAATTCTATTCATTTATTCATTTATTTATTTATTTATTTATAAGATTTTTTTTTTAATTTGACAAAGAGAAACACAGCCAGAGAGGGAATACAAGCAAGGGGAGTGAGAGAGGGAGAAGCAGGCTTCCCACCGTGCAGGGAGCCCGACGTGGGGCCCAATCCCAGGTCTCCAGGATCATGACCTGAGCCGAAGGCAGTCGCCCAACCAACTGAGCCACCCAGGTGCCCCGAGATGGTCTTTTTTTAAACCTTATTTTAATTTCCAGTATGGTTAACATACAGTGTTATATGTATATTAGTTTCAGGTGTACAATATAATGATTCAACACCTCCATACATCACCGGGTGCTCATCACAACAAGTGCCCTTCTTAATCCCCTCACCCACCTCCCCCCAATAACTACCCGTTTGTTCTCTAGAGTTAAGGGTCTGTTTCTTGGTTTGGCTCTTTTTTTCATTTTGTTGGTTTGTTTTGATTCTTAAATTCTACATATGAGTAAAATCATATGGTATTTGGCTTTCTCTGACTTCTTATGCTTTAGCATAACACTCTCCAAGCTCCATCCATGTTGCTGCAAATGGCAAGATCTCATTCCTTTTTATGGCCAGGTAATATTCCCTTGTATGTATGTATCTCTGTCTGTATGTATACAACCCACCAATATCTTCTTTATCCATTTCTCAGTCAATGGACACTTGGGCTGTTTCCACAATTTGGCTATTGTTGATGATGCTGTTGTAGATATCAGAGTACCTGTATCCCTCTGAATTAGTATTCCTGAATTTTTTGGGTAAATACCCAGTAATGTGATTACTGGATACCGGATTGCAGGGTAGTTCTACTTTTTGAGGAGCCTCCATACTGTTTTCCACAGTGGCTGCACCAGTTTGCGTTCCCACCAACAGAGAGGGTTCCTTTCTCTCCATGTCCTCACCAACATCTGTTAATTTTTCTCCAACTCAGCAGACTTCTACAGGGTGGCTAAGAAAGGAACTGCCAAGAATTTAGCCCCACATGAAAGCATGCAGGAATGCCATGGACAAAAATATATCCTGACTATACTTGTCAGAAAAGGTTTAGAGTTTCTCTTTCAAACTATAATGAGGAAATATGTGAAAATTAAACAACTTCTTCATTTTTCCAATTGGTGTAAAAGGCATGTCACCTGTCCCAAATTGAGCTCCTGATGCTCCCCAGACCTCCAATCGACCCTAGCTGTGGGGTCTCCAAGCTCCCAACCTTCTGGTTGGTGCTAGCCTCAATTCTTTTCTTTCCCATCACTTCTAGTGTTTCCATGACCAAGCACTTGTCAACATTCACCCCAGTCCACGTTACTACCTATCTTCCTGCTTCTGCCCTTGAGACCCTTCAGGTTATTGAGCTTCAGTCCTCCGATGGTGTTCCTCACTCTTCTCCTGACACCAGGTGGCTCTCAGCTCCTCCCGCTGTCAGGCATTTTCTCTCTCAGGGTTTTTGCAGTTGCTGTTGCCTCTGCCTGTAAGTCCTGTCCTTGAATATCTGATGGTCAACTGCCTCACCTCCTTCAGGTTTTTACTCAAAACTTACTTTCTCTGTGAGTTTAATGCCCTTTCAAGCTGTATATCAACACTTCACATCCTCATTTGCTGTATTTTTTCTCCTTAGCATTTATCATGAGCTGATATACCACATATTCGAGTTTAAAACTTTGTTGGTTGCTTATCTCCTCTACAGAAGGCATGAATTTTTATTTGGTTCACTCGTATACCCTGATGCTCTGTGTGTATGTTTGTGAGCACAGAGCATGTGTGATCATGGAGTACGTGAGAATCCTACGACCTATGTGAATAAGATGCTTCATAACTCAGTACCTTTCATCGGTCAGAAATTAAATTGTAGCTCTCTTCTCCTAACTGTCTAAGGTAAGCACGTGGCCCAGGCCCAACCTGTCCTTTGGAACACCTGGACAGTGGGCATAAAAGCTATGTATGTCTCAACAGGGGACCTTCCAATACCGCACCTGACTATGATGAAACAAGGGTTCTACAACTTGGCAGCTTTGCACACCGAGACTTGTATTTTTCTAATTACAGGTGCAGACTCATTAGTGTGTCATAAAATCAATTCCACTGATGACCTTTTATAAAATGAACCAAAATAGAACGGAGTATGTTACACACGGTGAGGTTAATGTTCTCTAATGTCACATTTTATACACTTACATATGTGTAGAGTGGATTGTGATACAGTAGATATGGTTCTAACTGTGGTTTGTGGTCAAGAAAACTTTTGAGAAAAAGGGTCCAGAAATAGCTTTCAGAGGGGTTTGTGACTTCTCTGATTCCGCCCCAAAGGGGAAAAACAAGCTATGTGGAAAAATTCCGAGTGTGCTATGTGCAATTTTCCAGATGGAGAGTCCACGGACTTCTGGCAGATTCCAGAAGGGATCCATGGCTTAAAGAGACCCCAAACCCTTGAGACAGAGGATATTAACAGTGGAAAGGGTTAGGTACTGAGCTTCTCCTGATCCTTTTCTTGAGAATCCATTATGGAACAATTAATTTGTGTAAACCATCCTTCAAACTATCTAATCATTCTAAAATCCTAAGCTTATTATCCTTAATTATATTCTTTCATTTGATCCTAAACCAGCCTTGTCTGGACACAGACCAGGCCTAGAATTCCAGCACTTGATAAATAACTTCGTATTTACCCTATCCATAAATTTTATGACTGCAACCAGATCTGGTCAAATTCCATCCTTAGCTCTGACTCTCTGCAGAAGTCTTGACTGGCAATTTTCAAGAGCCTCATTAGACTTGCCCTCTCCTTAATCTTTTTAAAAAATTGCCTTTTTTTTTTTTTTTTAAAGATTTTTTTATTTGACAGAGAGAAACACAGCCAGAGAGGGAACACAAGCAGCAGGAGTCAGAGAGGGAGAAGCAGGCTTCCCGTCGAGCAGGGAGCCCGATGCGGGGCTCGATCCTGGGCTCCATCTTGCGTCTCTCCAAGATCATGACCTGCGCTGAAGGCAGAGACTTAACCACTTAGCCACCCAGGCGCCCAATTGCCAGCTCTTTTTAAAAAATTACTTAAATTCAATTTAGTTAACAATTTTATTTAAATTCAATTTTGTTCAATTCAAATTCATTTAGTATATTCTAAGTTTCAGGAGTAGAGTTCCGGGATTCATCAGTTGCATATAACACCCGGTGCTCATTACTTTAAGCGCCCATCACCCAGCTACCCCATCCCTATCCACCTCCCCTCTGGCAACCCTCTGTTTCCTAGAATTAAGAGTTTCTTATGGTTTGTCGCCCTCTCTGTCTTATTTTTCCTCTTTTTCCCTATGTTCATCTGCTTTGTTTTTTAAATTCCACAGATGAGCAAAATCACATATTTGTCTTTCTGACTGATTTCACTTAGCATAATATCCCCTAGTTCCATCCACCCTGTTGCAAATGGCAAGATTCCATTCCTTTTTTGATGGCTGAGCAAAATTCCATTGTGTGTGTGTGTGTGTGTGTGTGTGTGTGTGTATGTGCACGTATATATACCACATCTTCTTTATCCATTCATCTGTGGATGGACATCTGGGCTCTTTCCACACTTCGGCTCTTGTAGACATTAATCTTAGCTAGCTCTTAACACAAGTGACCAGAAGAGGACTGGACAAACATGAGTCAGTGTGGTGCTTCAGACATACCTGACCGCTACACACATACACCCTGAGGGTAAACAGATCTGGGGGGTGATGACCTCTGGGAACGGCATCTTCCCTGTTCTGCCACTGAGAGGCCAGAACCTACCTTCGCAGCAGATACATGCTAAATAGAACAAGCTTGCACCTGCCCGTCTCGGAACTACTTTTCTACTCACAAAGGGCCATGAGAAGGCTTGGCATTTTATCCCGGGTGAATAAACTTCTCACCACTTGAGAACACTTACCATACTGGAAGACTCTCTCTCTAGAAACACTTCTAAAATGAGAGCACACACACGGAGCTCCCAGCTGAAGAAGGGCCCCTAACACCTCTTCAGTGGAAATGGTTCATTAGAGGCCTACAGGGTACACCGAGTTCTTTGCAATGGAAAGAACTTACATATTAAAATGGTGAGATCTGGTGGTAAATATATAATGAAATATCAGACTGCATATAAGTCACATCAACAGGACAATGGGAACTGGGGATGCTGAGTTTTTAACAAAACTGGCATAACGAGGAAAAATGTCTTGCAGAAGATGAACTGTGGGCTACACCCTGCAAGATGGCTGTCACGTGGAATAAATAAGAGTCCAAGTGACCATTCCAACAAGGAGAACCAGAAATAAATCTGCTCAAATGTGTATCGAGGGTCTTATGTGCTGAGGGTTAAAACACCCTATGTGCTTGCTGGCCGGAAGACAGTCGGGCAGAGCTCTGCTCGCCAGCGGCCTACTGGAAGAGGCATGTGCACGGAGTGGGCTGCCATGGAGGGAGACACTTCAGGGGGCATATGGAGAACAGAGACACCTTGCACTGAGAATCAGGAAAACACATTCTCAGCAGGTGCCCATCTGTGCTGAGTTTAAAAAAAAATTTTTATTAAATGGGAGGAGGATTCCAAGGAGAAGAAACCAGGTGTGCAAAGAAAGGCTCAGGAGTGAGCAAGCATTCTGAGAACCACACGCTGCTCTGTTCTGCACCTGTGTGCACTGTGGGGTTGGGGGTGGGGGAACAGGCCTGTGGCTGGCTCAGGGGACAGACCTTGAAGGGTAAGTATGCCAGACAGAAGAGGCTGGACTTTATAAGCAACAGTGATAGTTGCCTTAAAAAAAAAAAAAAAATCCTTCTGGAAGGAATATAGATATTGGAAGGAGAAAGGCAAAAGGCCGAGAGTCAATGCAATAATCTAGAAGGACTAGAAGTGAGAAAGTCATCAGGCTGATTAGACAGATGATTCAAGTAATCCTCTGGGACTACACGGGGGTGGGGGGAGTGGGGGGTGGAGAGTGGGTCTGGACCGACCTGGGTGGGTAACACGCAATTTGGTTGCTTTGGAGGCTTTGATGCTGGAAGTCTGGATCCAGATGCAGGCTCTGCCACTTAACAGCTGGCTCCAGAGAAATCCTATCACTCTTTCTTAACCTCTCTGAGGTGTGGGGTGCTCCTTGCACAGAGGAGAATAAAAGTACTCATCCTCAGGGCTGCTATGAAGTTTGAATGAGGTAATACTTTTAAAATATGAAGTGGTACCTGACATACAATAAGTGCTCAGTAATGGTTATCTACAATTACTGTCATCAGTTACATGGAGGAAATGCAGGGGGAGGCTAGTAAGCCTAACTAGTAAGCTAACTGCCAAAATGCAAGGAAAAACGCAAAGACTAACAAGGGGGTGTGGGCAGATGTCAAAAGAACAAAGGAACCCATGAGAAACAGTTCCTGCTGGCTGAAAATTGGGACAATCCAGACAAAAAAGAATGACTATATGGAATCATGGGAGTAAAAATTCAAAGCCCACAGTGAGACCCACAAAAAATTTTAAGCCTGTGCTTATTATCAGTGAAACTAATTTTTACACCAAATCTAAACTTGGAAAATTGGTAAAAAAGAATCCACCCCAGTTGAGGAGACAGAGAAAGCTCTTCTTTACAAAATAATCCTACCTACTAAAAATAGAAGAAATGACAGAATTAGAAAGTCATTCTATTGCAATACCCACGGAAGATTCAGCAAGGACCATCAGTGGATGCCAACTTCCAAGGCTGAAACATTAATGGAAACGGGATTTCTGCCCGGTGCCAAGTATTTTCCTGCCAGGTTATGTACTGAGAACACGGGGGAATGCATCCCCTTCTCAGTGGCGACATTGCTAGTTAAGCCATAAAGGTCAGCATCCACCAGCGGGACAACCTGTCACTGGGGACCTGGTAATGGGATGTGACAGTACACAGTAGTGAGACTTTAACCCAAGCTTCTAATTTACAGAAAACAGAAGAGGTAGAGAAATGAGTTACAAAACACCATCAGGAAACAATCCGATAAATCTAGGAGAAACTGGCCTGAGCACCTCAAAAAGTCAACGTAAGGGGGTGGGGGGTTGGGCAAGCCTGGTGGTGGGCACTGAGGGCATGTACTGCATGGAGTACTGGGTGTGGAGCATAAACAATGAATCTTGGAACACTGAAAAAATAAAATAAAATAAATCAATGTAAAAGCAAATAAATAAAAGGGGGATTGTTCTAGAAGTGGGTATAAAATAGCACGCTGTGTTTATTAGTATCCCTATCATCTCACTTAAGTCTAAAATTCCAGCTGCTGGCGGTGGTTTCCATTGCCTACACTTGACTGTTCATCGCCTGTGGTTAAATACGAAGAATGATGGCTGAGAGGTCCTACTGAAACAAGGCTGAGAAAGCCTGACTACAAGCAGAGCCACATTCCCAGGCCTGTCAGCATCATGACTGCCCAGAGGCAGGTCAGTGCAAAGAGCTAGTAAAGGCAGTGAGGAGTTAAAACATGGATTCCAATTCCCTGCCTGGTCCAGGGGGTGGGGGAGAGGGTGTAAGCAAATGATCTCTGTGTTTCTACCTTTTCCAAGACCTCTTAGTGGGAGACAAGCCCCAGACTCCAGCTTTCTGCACCCACCAGACAGGAGGAAGTGCCTTGCCTGTCCAGTGAAGGCAAAGCAAAGGTGCAATGCTAACCACAGGGAGAGCCTAAACCCTTCCGAGAGAAGAGCCCCTGCCCAACAGTGAGGTGCTCACACTTTGGGGAAGAACCTTCCACGACACCCAATCATTGTGTACTTTGCAATCTGTGTGCAAGCCCTGGGTTAGGTCCTCAATTACCTCAAACGAGTCCTGCAATCCTGCTGTATCCACTTCTTAGGAAACCAAGAGCACCAAGGAGCTGGGTGACCGGTCTAACATTACAGAATTAGCCAATGAGCTCACAGGTGCTGGGCCCAGGTTACCTCCTAATAGACATGCTGGCTTTCTAACATTTCTGGCTTTGAAAGTGAACCACAAGTCCCCTGTAAGAGCTATGCCTACCCACCCAAATAAGTCTCATCACTGTCGGGGAGTTATGTCCCCCAAACGAAATATCAGCATTTTGTTTGAGTCTGTGAAGGGACAGTGCTGGCTGCCTGAAATCTGTCAGGCCATCAGATTAAATCACAAAACCTGGTCCATCAAGTCTTTACCAGCCAAAGATCCTAGTATACAGCTGATCTTAACAGGTCACTGTGATGCTGCTTCATGCCTGTTATTTTTCTCCCCCGGTAATTATAAGCTTCCCCCTACTCCAATCAGCAGAATTTTCTAGTAGCTCAATTAAGAACTCTCTATTTCCTGATAATGCAAATTACTTTTTCAAACAACATTTTAACTCTTGATAATTTTTTATTAAGTATCCAAACTACTTGTATCCTTCCACTCCTTTTTCCCAAATAGAGAACTATTTATCTTATTTACCAGTGTTTCAACAACATAGCTAAATTCCAGAGCATGATTTTCACAACCTGACTGCTTTCCATTACCAAATGACATATTTCTATTTCCTGATCTATATTGTCATCATGAAATTTATTATATCCATTGTTCTTACTGAACACCATTATAAATCGAGAGCTACCGCAGAAGTTTTATAAAGAAAGGAATATAAGGAACTCCAGGAATACTTTTAAAATTGATACTTAACAGAGCAAAAGCAATTACTATTTTAAGTGGTCCCAAAACCAATTAATGGGAAAATGAAACCACACTGAGTTTCCTATCGTGGCCTTCACTAAAATATAAACTTTTCTGGTTAACTGCCAAAAGATGGCCAAACTGGACTTTTTAATAAAATAGCAATTGTGAGAAGTACTAATTGCCACATCTCTTCACCTATACCTCAACTAGAATGAGGGCAGAGATTTCTCTATTTAAAACCTAGGACAATGACACAGTAGCACAAAGGCACAGTAATTATCAGCTGAATTAATCAAGGAATCTATCACAACAATGGCATGAGACTAACAGCATTATTGTAAGGACTCAATAAGCTAATATTAAAAAAGATTAACAGTTATCATTATATGGACTACTGACAAGGCCTTTTCACTAATAATATTCCTTCTACCCACATGATCTTATGAAGTACGTTGAACATGTACTATTTTGACCAATTCATGAGAACACAGGTTCCAGAGTTAAATGACCAACCTGTCGTCACCCAGTCGGACTAGCCTGTTTTGGGCCTCATCCCCAGTCTTATGTATCCCCTTTCTTTGCCTTTTTTTAAAAGTCATCTCTATACCCAACAGAGGGCTTGAAATCACAACCTGGAGCTCAGGGCTGCAGGCTCTACTGACTGAGCCCACTGGGTGCTCCCCCAGCCCCACTTAGCCTGCTTTTGTTTCCTCCTGAGTTCTCAGCACCCTATTTCTCCATCATAGCAGGTTTTTTCTCCCTGACCCTGTGGGGTCTACATGTGAGCTTTATGAGGGCAGGCAGTCCATCTGCTTTGGATCTTGCTGTATCCTTTGAACTTTTGAGTGTTGGGCATTCAGCAGGTGCAAAATCATAGGAATTACCTGATTAAACCAGGTGGGAGGGGTTTTGTTCTGGCATGACCAATTTTTATCATTTGGGGGAAATTTTATACTAAAAATAAATTAAATGGACAAAGTTCTTTGAAGAGTCAAATTTATGCCCCAAAGTACTGATGTGGGAAAGAAAATAAGAACACTTATTTAAATGACTGCCCCCAAATAAATTAGTAACATACCATGCAGAGAGCACTTAACATTGTTGAGAATCTTTGAAAAAATACATACCGCGTAAATATCATGCTGCTCAGTACTGACCATTCTGTAGTTTCCTGTTTATAATTTCTCTACCCTCAAAAAGCACTTGTACTTGACAGATAATCACTAATATATGCTTCCAATAAAGGCTCATTTGGTCAAGAATCAGTATTATCTGTTTTAGTGATTGGCCTATCACTCCACTTTTTAAAATAAACTTTAATACTATTAACAAAGCTCCCCTGACCCACAGAGTGGTGTTTTGTGCAACTGCTGATTTTAAAAAGTACCAATAACTTGGCTAGGGGAATTCAAAGATTAAGAATAAGTCAGATTTTGGCCAGATGACTCCAAACAATCAGGACATTCTTATATAAGACTTTTCGGGACACCTGGGTGGCTCAGTCTGTTAAGTGTCTGCCTTCGGCTCGGGTTATGATCCCAGGGTCCTGGAATCTAGTCCCACATTTGGCTCCTTCCTTAGCGGGGAGCCTGCTTCTTCCTCTGTCTGGTGCCTGCTCCCCCAGCTTCTGCACGTGTTCTCTCTGACAAATAAAATCTTAAAAAAAAAAAAAAAAGAAAGAAAAAGACCACTTTTCTAAGGTAAACGTGATTAAATTTAAAATTTGATCAATTAAATGTATAGACACAATAAGTAAATGACAACCAGGATCTAACTCATTAAAGTACTATCTTTTTAATCTTTGAGGTTACACAAAGAAATGTTGGCGAAAACCAGTCAAATCTTTAACAAAGTAAGCAATAACTTCAGATATCCCATATATGCAATAATGTTTTGCCTCTTGCCCTAAGGGCTTTCCGAGAGAAGCCTCGAAGTAAGGGTCTCAAACTGTCACCCATACAATTGAGGCCCAAGACCCCCAGTGCACAGCACATCCTAAACATCAAATTAAAGTAAAAACGCAAACCACTGGGAAGATAGACAGCCACAACTAAAGCTGTCCTGGGCTATTTATACACTCTGCAAGAAGAATTCTTCTGATCAAAACATTTGCTTTTCATTGACTTGAATGAAAAATTCAGGCCAGCCACTCACGATGCAAATGCTTTCCTGCCGGGAAGACCTTCATTGTGCTCATTCTAAAACAAGAAGTTGAACATTGTTCTTACACGCTTGCTCATTTACGTATTTGTCAAAAAGAGAACATTCTCAAAATCATAACAGGAGGTATTAATCTAGCTCTAAGTACCAGAAAACTGACAGTTGAAGAAAGGATACCATAGATAATTCTGGCTATTTAAACATTTTCATAAAACTCCAATTTCTGTAAAATTTGCCAGTAGGAAAAAAATTAAACATCAAAGAATCAATTTCCTATACTCAAACTTTACCATAAAGTTCATCAAACAAATACTGAGTGCCCACTGTATGTCAGATGCTGTTCGAAAGCGTGGAATATAGATACCCCTACTACTAGACAAAAAAAATCCTATCTTACACAGATTCTCTTTTTTTTTTCTGGAGAAAGCCTACCAAATTTAGAAGAATATTAGGTAATCATGGTTGAATTTTGTGAAAGTTTAATATTGGTAAGCAACGCATAAACAAGTAACTGAAATGTGCAGTTCCAACACTGGTCCTTAACTAGATTTACCAGAACTTAATCCGGAGCATGAGACATGTCACAATGGCACAAGCTCTCAGGAAAGCTTGAGCAGATATTTCCTAACCATTCTGACAGACATCCTGACATGCGGAAAAAACCCAAGAACTCCTGCGGGCAGCCCCTGCACGATCCCCACAGAGCTGGCGGCTTCCAGCATTCTCCTGCCTTCATTGCTGAGCCCTATCCTGGATGAGGAAAGACATAGTTGTTATTATATTTTAAAATAAAGAACCAGTTGTTAACATGTAAGGGTTTTCATCTGCTCTAAAGCACAATTTTTAAAGTCTGAAATTAATAATCAGCACACTGATTAATCTGGGGGAAAGCTTTTAGTTTTTAAAGGCAGAACTTGATAGGTACAATGAACTACGTGAAATGACTACACAAATCCTACTTTGATTCACTCTTAACTTTCAGCTCATGACAAGAGAACAATAGAAAGAGCCTTACTTTGAACTTTATACCTATAATCATCATCACTAAACAGCTGCCGTGAGTTTCAGGTGTCAGGTTAAGAATACTGGAGTGATTTGAGACCTAGAACCGGCAATCACTAGATGCTTAGTCTAGAGAAAAATGGAATAAAAAGGCAACAGACATAATTTCAACTCAAAGGTGTACGATAACAGTCCTCTTGGCTGATGGAAGAGTGTGGATGGAAGAGGATGTCCAGGTCCGTGAAACAGGGCACAGGGAACCACAGCAGCTGGGTGGTGTCAGACCACGACAGTGGAGGGGGACGGGAGGTGAAGACTGAAGACAGGCTGATAAGGGTCCACATGCGGTACTGAATCTAAGTCTCTGGGACCAGAACCAGACATCTGCAATTACACTCACACACTGAAGATTCTGGTGCACACAATCACTGCAAGACTGTGAGTGACATCCATGGGTACTCAATGCTAGGTTTTTAAGCATAGGACAGAGGTGACTGGGCTTGGGTCTTGCTAGCTTGCACGACTAGTTTGCATAATGCATGGAATAAATGGTCCCTTTTGGGAAGCTCTTCCACTGACCAAATTGGGAAAAGGAAAGAGGAGAACCATCTACATTACAGAAAAGTTTAATTTATGTATTGAAACAGGAGAACCATATGTTCTGGTTTGCCTAAGACAGTCTTGGCTTAACGCCTGCTATCTCTATGTCCAATCTGGTTTCACATGTGTCCATTTTTCATCTTCCATTAAGTATTATGGCTCACCATCACGTTAAAATAATCCAGTTCTGGTTCAGCATACCTCTATTTTCTGTTATGTTGCTTCTGCTACAATCTCATCTACTAGTAAGCAAGGCACATGGGCAGTGAACAGGCTTTCCATTTTACCATGTGGCTGCACATCAAAGTCAACCAGTGGTAATCCACCTATTTTCCAGACTCTTTCTAGGTCGACAGTTACCCCTTCCTTTAAAATATACGAGGTACTCATGGATGGAACAAGGTATGCCAGTGTCATGACTCCTGCACATGAAATTTGTGGGAAGGAGTTACATATAGACAGTAGTCTGATACTTCTTATTCCAATGATTCTGGCATTCACTAAATGGTGTAAAAAATTTTTGATTTCATTGTTTTGATTACTTGCATTTTCATGAACTAAAAAATTAAATACAGATTTAATAAAAAGTTCTTGTAAGTATTCCATTTCCACTTAAGAAAGTTAATGATGAGCATGTGATTTGCAAATGTTTGCCCACATCTGTCATGCTCCAGGGACCAAACTGGGTGTCCAACAAACATGTTAAGATATGCGCTCAACAAACAACAGCATCCACTTGAGAAGCTACTTGTTTTTTTTTTTTTTTTAAAGAAAAAGAGTGCCCACAGAGAATTAATTCAGGAGCACAGCTACAGGAGAACTTCCATTTACACAGTTACAGAAAGTATGTTTCTTTCTGAAGCATGACCTTTCATTTAGATCAAATAAGTATTCTAATTAATTGTCTTCATTTTCCCCTAAATTTTCTCCAGGACATATTAGAGTTGACAGAATAGCCATTAAACACTGGCTCATTTAAAAGCTATGGGAGGACTTAACAAACAGTGCCAGTGCCAGTTTTTCACACGGAAAACCAATTTCATTTGTGATTCTTTTTTTTTTTTCCCCATCCAATTCATGGAACAAAGGTCAGCAGAGTGTGACCTCCAGGCCAAATCCAGCCTGCTGCCTCTTTTGTCATGGCCCGCAAGATAAAAATGTTTTTTTCAGTTCTCAGTGGTTGCAAAAAGGTCAAAAGAGGAGTAATTGTGATATGTGAAAATTATAGGAAATTCACATTCTGAGGAACATAAATAAAGTCTTATTGAGACTTTTATTGAGACTCTCTAGCTACTTTCAGGTTATAGCCACAGAACTGAGTAGCTACAGCAGATTTTAGGCCCTAGGGATATGACATGTTTACTATCTGGCCCCACACAGAAGAAAAAAATTGCTGAATTTTACCTAAACAACTGATATTGCTTAATGTAGAACACTTTCTGTGATTTTAGTATGAATAGATTTTTATATATACAAAGTGAAAATAAATTTCTAAAAGGCTGAAAAGTTGAATTTAAAAATACTTCAGCATGGCAATGTGCATTCTCTTTTTGCTACTTGCTTGCCTAAGCCTTTAAGAAACTACCTTGAAAATCAATGCAGTATTATAAAAATGTTTGGACTTTTTTTGGTGAGAATACAAAATTTTGGTTGCATTATGCTCAAAATCAGCAGAGTATCTTTGGTCAAAACTTTCACCAATTTTTTTTTCTTAAGTTAGCTTTTTGAAGATTTTGACAAACTGCAGTTATTGAATAAAACTTGCAAATAAGATGCTGAAATTAATCTATTAAAAATGCAAGGGATTAAAAATACCAGAAAATTCACTGAGTGCTTGGGAACATATCAATTTATACTAAGAATCATTTTATAGAGTTCTCATTTTTAATCGGATAAATTTATATTCTGTAAAAAGAAATGAAACGAGTAAAACTTCTGTATCTAAATTTCACAAATATAATCAAAATAATCAGAGGTAATTTATTTGACAATTCTTTATCTTATATATTTTCTAGAAAAAAGTACTCTGAATAGAGACAGAAATGACTGTTTTTGTGAAAATATATGAGCAGAAATATTTCTCATTTCAGTTTTTAAAAAACAACTAAAAAATATTCTTCCTTCAGCACAAGTTGCCCTGAACTTACTAGCTGCCTTAGGACCTAAAGGTTATTATTTCAATTTTAAAAAATTATGGCACATGGAAAATAAACGGAGAATGTCGGCAATCTCAGACTTATTACCGAAGAACAAAAAAAACCTCCAAGAAGTTTGCACGTTGCATTATGAGAATTTGGGAAATGAAATCATGTTGGTGAAAAATATTCTTCAGAGTAACATCAGTAACAAAGTATGTGATAAAAGTATGTAAGACTATACCAAGAATAATTACTAAACTCTCATACTACTCAGATTATCAATCATTTAACGAACAAAAGTTTTCTTCAGATAATTTTATTTTTGAAAATAGTTTTTTAAATAGAACTATTTTTATAGGGCTACCAATACAATAAATTTGGTCAATAATATTTATACAACTCTAGTCCCGCTTTCCCTCTCATGTGCCTCCATTTGAGTGATAAATCACGCAGTGACCCTAATGATCAAATCCTGTGAGGAGTACATGTGGAGTACAATTGGTAAAATAAAATCAACTGCCAGTTTCTATGTCCCTGAACGTGCGGTAGAGCCTGCTCAGGTGTGCGCCTCCCGGAATGGCTCAGCCACCTGATCTGGATACTGATTCATTCAACAAGGGAACGGCAAGACCCTGGCGACAGAGAGGTGAACACGCTCGACACGGGCAATGTGTGAGCAAGCCGGACACCGGCAATGTGTGAGCAAGCACAGGTGCACACCCACGCCCCGCACTCCAGGCCAGGGGGCCGGTAACACAGACCCAATCTGTTCCATCGTGCTTCCTGGTTTCCAGCTCTACGATACATCCAGGCCAAGGTCTACAACCTCCCAGGGCTGTCTCTAGCAAGAAGCCAGAGGCAGAGAGGGTACCCCCCTTCTGTTCTTCACCTTGCTCCCCACATCCAGCACTAGAACCTTCGCAGGCAACACCCAATGCCTCTCTCAGGCAAACCAACAGCCGAATCCGCCTTGAAGTCACTAAGGGTTGCTCTTGTTGCTTTCTACCCTCTGCATTAACGTATGCACCACTTATTTCTTCCCTGCTGCATGGCTGTATGCCATACCTAGCACCAACATTAATCTAAAGCAATACTGTAGTCCTACCTTATAGGGACCCCTGTGCTGCAGAGATGGAGCTCGTGCACACCTCCAGCATTTAACATCTTGAGTGACTTTCACCCACAACCATTCAGAAGTATAGACAGGCTCGAGAAAATGGCAGATTAGGCAGCTCTGATTTCTCCTCCCTCCATACAAACAAAAAACCAGCAGAAACTGTTAGAACCAACTTTGTCAGAACTCAGGGAAGAAGACAAGGTTACAGCAATTAAGTGAGCAGGCACTAATAACGAAAAGGTAACCTCAAAACAGTAAGAAAGCTCCAGGATGTTTCTACCTGGTCTGGGCCACCCTCTGCCCCGCGTGGCAGCAGTTTTAACAAAGGCAGCTTGCATTCCCCATGTGGGTCTCTGGTTCCTGGTTCTAGATGGAGCAGAGCAGACCTTTGCAAATTACCCTGCAGGTGTGCTGTAATCTGACAAGGTGGGTGACCTAAAGGAGTGACCCAGGATGTCTGAGCTTAGGCCAGAAAAGTGGCGGTCACTGCTCATCAACACCGCAAGGTAAACCAACAACCCTGCAGGCACCTAGGGCAAAAGGTTATGGCTGTGACACACACACACAAAACTCCATAAAGTGCAGGGGAAGGAAAAAAAAAAAAGCTGGGGGAGAGAAATAGGGACAGTCAAAAGCATTGTAGATGGGGAGACAGAAAGCCATGCATAGGCCCAGGGCAAGATGCATGCTCAGAAAGACCTAAGACCTTGAGCTTTCACTTCAGTGCAAATCCTTTTAAGTGCTGAAGGAGCGCCCTGTCACAGAGCCAATTCGCCAAGAATAAGAGTGTGGGTGCTTTGTCTAAAAAAACAAAGCTCTTTGGTAAAGGTGTGTATATAAACCCAGTACTTTGGCATTGTAAGTCCACTTTTTATTTCACAGATGATTTAAAAGACAAATGCAAAAAAACCAACTATATATCTACTATTAGGGACACAATGAATAAAGATATTATTCATGGCATCAACACAAAGAGGGCTGACTAAGCTGCACAGAGGCAAACATTTGCATGCTACTGAAATCAAGCTACACTTATAAATTTAGAATGTTAAATGTAATCCTTATGATAAACACAAAGGAAATATCTAAGAAGTACATACACAAAAGGAAATGAGAATAGTATCAAAATCATTCACTACAAAAAGAATCAACTAATCACATAAAGCAATAATCAAGGAAATGTAAGACATTCAGAACACAGCAACATAGAGGAATTAAGTCCTTCCTTAGTATATATTTTAGTGTAAATGAAACTCTCCTATCAAAAAGCAAAGACTGGCAAAATGGATATAAAAACATCCAACTGTATATTATCTATGAGACTCACTTTAGCTCTAAGAACACAAAAAGACTGAAAATGAAAAAAAATAGGAAAAGTTATTAAATAAAAATAGTAACTAGATAGCTATAAAATATCAGATAAAAATAGACTTTAAGTCAAAACTGTTCACAAGAGACTAAGGACACTGGCAAAAAGGATAATCCATCAAGATGATACAACAATTGTACACATATATGCATCAAACAACAGGGCACCAAAATACATGAAGCAAGTATCAACCGAAGAAAGAGCCAGACAATAATAATTGGAGACTTCAATACACCAATTTTCAGAAAAAACTTCCAGACACAATATCAATGAGGAATTAGGACTTGAACAAGACTGTAAACCAACCAAACTTAAAAGAGACATTTATAGAACACCACCTAACAGCAAAACATACCTTCCTCTCAAGTGCATAGGAACATCCCCCAACAGAGATCATATACTAGATCTCAACACAAGTCTCATATTTTAAAAGATCAAAGTCATACAAATGATCTCCTGGAATGAAGCTAGAAATCAACAGCAAAAGGTAAACTAGACAATTCACAAATATGTAGAAGAAGTTACAACAATTTAAGATGTCAAAAAAAATCACAAAGGAAATTAGAAATTATTTAGGAACAAATGAAAACAAAAATCACAAATACAAAATGTATCAGACACAGTGAATGCAGTACTTAGAAGTTTAGACCTCTAAAAGCCTACGTTAAAAAAGGAGAAAAATCTCAAATCAGTAACCTAACTTTACAATACTCTGAGAAACTAAAGACTGAACTAAACCCAAAGGTAGCATAAAAATGAAAATAAAAAGATATCAGAGGTAAATAAAATGAAGAACAGAAAAACAATGGAGAAAGACAAATAAAACCAAAAGTTGATCCTTTAAAAAGAGTCAATAAAATAAACAACCCTTTAGTTGGACTATCAAAAAAAAAAAAAAAAAAAGATTCAAATAATTAAAATCAGAAATACAAGTGGGGACATACCACCAGTCCTCCAGAAATCAAAAATATTTTAAGGGAAAACTAAGGACAATTATATAAAAAACTGGATAAGCTAGAAGAAACAAAAAAGTTCCTAGAAACATACAAAAAACCAAAAACCAAAAAACAAAAAAAAACCACCTTACCAAACTGCTCTAAAGGAAATAAGAGTATCTCAATCAACAGACCTATAACAAGAGACTGAATTACCAATCAAAACCTCCCAACAAAGAGAAGTCCAAGACCAGGTGCTTCATTACCAAACCTTAAAGAAGACTTGGCAACAAACCTTCTCAAACGCTTCTCAAAAACAGAAGAGAAGGCATTTTCTAACCATTCTATGAGGCCTGCATTATTTGATTCCAAAGCCAGATTAAGAAGAGACAAGAAAAAAAATTACAGGCCAATATCTCTTATGAATATAGATACAAAAATCCTCAAAAAAATACAGCTTGTCAATATTCACAGTAGTTATGTTTTATAAAGTTGCCAAAAATACAATTAGTGAATACTAAACCACTGTTCCTACCGAAGTATAAACACACACACGTACCCTTCACATATACTGTGATCTTAAATCCTAAAATGACTTTTCCTGCAGATTTTATTTTGCCAAACAGAAAGTGAGGTTGAGAAGTGTTAAGTGACTTGCCTGAGATTACACAACCACGTGCTGGAGAAGGATTCAAACTCCCACCAATTGGCCCCAGAGCCAGAGCTTCTTGCATTATACTGCACTGCCCTCTACTGTTTCCATCCTCCAGTCATCTCTGTGAGACCTGAAATTAGAAGAGGCCTTGTCTTCTAGGTGGATTTCAACTGGGAAGGTGCAAATGTAGGCATCTCCATGAATAATCGTAAGAATGCCCTATTTTCATTTTGGGGTTACAAACAAAGTTTATCAGTATGTAGGAGAATTCACAAATATAGAATCCACAAAGGAGAATTGATCTCACAAGCAAACTGCATCTAACAGCATATTAAAGGGATTATGTACCATGACCAAATGTGATTATTCCAAAAATGCAAGGGTGGTTCAATATACGACAATCAATGTAATATGTCACATTAACAGAACAAAGAAAAAACACATGATCATCTCAATCAATGAAGAAAAGGCACTGATAAGATCCAATACCCCTTCAGCACAAAAGCATTCAACAAACTAGAAATAGAAGGTAATTTCCTCAACATGATAAAAGGTTTTTTATGAAAAATCCACAGCTAACTTCATACTCAATGGGGAAGACTGAAACTTTCAGAAACAAGATAAGGATGCCCCACTTTCACCACTGCTATTCAATACTAGCCAAAGCAACTAGACAAGAAAAAGAAAAAGGCATTCAAACTGTAAGGAATTAATAAAGCTATCTCTATTCACAGATGACATATCTTGTGTAAAGAAAATAGATGTAAAGAATTCACAAGAAAGCTACTTGAGCTAATAAATTCAGTAAAATTATAGGATACAAGATAAACACAAAAAAATCAGTATGTGTTCATTTACAACATTAACAGACACTAATCAAAGTGATCCACAGATTCAATATAATCTCTATCAAAATTCCAACAGCCTTTCCCCCCCAAATGGAAAAGATGATCCTCAAATTCATATGGATGGCAAAGGGCCCTAGACAGCCAAAACAATGTCGAAAAAGAAGAACAAAGTTAGAAGGCTCAAGCTTCCTACTTTCAAGTTATTACAATGGTATAATAATCAAAACAGTGCCAAAACAATGTTGAAAAAGAACAAAGTTAGAAGGCTCAAGCTTCCTAATTTCAAAACTTATTACAATGCTATAGTAATCAAAACAGTGTGGTCCTGATATAAGGAGAAGCATACAGACCAATGGAACAGAATTGAGGCTCCAGAAATAAATCCATACATCTATGGGCAGCTGACTTTTGATATGGGTGCCAAAGTCCATTCAATGGGGGAAAGAACCGTCTTTTAAACAAATGGTTCTGGGGCAAGTGGATATGCACAAGTAAAAGAATTCAAGATGTAATTAAAAATGGACCAATAATCTTAACACGTAAGAGCTAAAACCATAAAACTCTTAGAAGAAAATACAGATAAATCTTCACAACACTGGATTTTGGCAATGCATTCTTAGCTATGACAACCAAAACATGGGCAGTAGGAAATAAATACACACACTGGACTTCAAAGGACATTATTAAGAGAATGAAAAGACATCCTACTGAATCAGAACTACTGCAAATCAAATATGTGCTTGAGGGTTTAATATTCAGAATATACAAAGAACTAGACATTTCTTCAAAGATACAGAGATGGATAATAAACATATGAAAAGATCCTCAACATCGTTAGTCTTTGGGAAAATGTAAATCCAAACCACAATAAGGTGCCACTTCATACTTATTAGAATGACTATAATTTTTAAAAAGGAAAATAAGCGTTGGTGAGTGTTGTTGGAAATGTAAAATGGTGTTGCTACTGTGTTAATCAGTTTGATAGTTCCTCAAAAAGTTGAACACAGAATTACCATATGCCCCAACAATGATCCACCAGACAACCCTATGCTCCACTCCTAGATATACATCCGAACAGACTCAAACACAGAGCTGTATGTTAATGTTAACTGAAGTACTACTGAAAATAGTCAAAATGTGTAAACAACCCACATGGCCACTAACAGACAAGCGGATAAATAAAATGTGAAATATATATACACAATCAATTATTATTTAGCCATAAAAAGGAATGTGATTCTTACACATGCTGCGGCATGAATGAACTCCCAAAACAGTAGGCTAAGTGAAGAAGTCTGACACAAAAGATAATTATATGATTGCACTTAATATAAAATATCCAGAATAGGCAAATTCATTGAGACAAAAAGTAGAATACAGGTTTCCAGGGGTGGGGAGAAGAGGAGAATAGGGAGTTACAACGGAGTGGTCACAGAGTTTCTGTTGGGGTGATGACAAGTTCTGGAAATAGTGGCGGTTGTTGTACGGCACTGAATGCCACTGACTTGTACACTTAAAATGGTTACATGGCACAGGCGCCCGGGGGACTCAGTCAGTTAAGTGCCTGACTTTTGATCTCAGCTCAGGTCTCAAACTCAGGGTCCTGAGTTCAAGCCCCATGCTGGGTGTGGAGCCTACTTTAAAATGAAAAAAACTGATCATAGTGGCAATTTTTTCTTTTATCATGTCTGTCATAAAAAAGGAAAAAAAAAAGGACACATAGATGGAACACAATGCCCAAAGGCCAACCAAGACTTCTGAAGATGCTCACATGTATGAAAGCACTCATCACTGGTACTGCTGCCTTCTAGGAGTAACTTTTGGTCTACTTTATCATACAAGTATACATAATTGGGAAGTGGAATTGGCACTGTTCTTTGAATATCCCTTCTGTTAAACTTAGGATGGATAAGATCAAGTGAATAAAAACAATCCTAAAGGCAAGGGTCATCATGGAAATATGAACACTTGCAGGAACTTTTGAAATCTACTCCATGTTTATACAGAGAAGCAAACTCAAATTAACACTTATTAAAGAAAGATGCTGAACCTTCCTGTCTCTACTTCTTTTTTTTTTTTTTTTTTTTCATTTTAAAGTAGGCTCCACACCCAGCGTGGGGCTTGAACTGCCACTTAATCCTGAAACTCCAAAGTTCTGAAAGTCTACACTACGATACTCATTGCTGGAAGAGAGACTCACTCCCGTGAAGATAGGTCCATTATCAGAGCCTAGGCACAAAGAAGCAAAACCTCATGAATCATTATACCCTGCAAAGATATTGGCTCATTTAGGCCATGTGGATTTATACTTACATAACGTAGTATTCTACATGTAAGCTATGGGCACAAAATGTAGAACTCTGGGGCTATAGACTGATCGAAGCATATGGGGGTCGGGTCTTTTGTTATCTGCATGATCTAGAGATAAACTGATTCCAAAGACCTACTGAAAATATTTCACATATTAAGAGAACATGAAAGACCTAATACGGGTTTCATTTTATATACCAGAAGGGCAACAATGAGTGACTAACAGGGGGCCCCCTCCCACTGTCTGACTGCTACCTGGAAAACTTGATACATTCAAACTATTTTGTGGAGGATGGCTTCTTATGGCTCCTTGAAACCGAAGTCACTTTCATCACCTGTATTAGAAATTCTTGGTGTTGTAACTCTACCAAAGAATGTGGTTAAATATCTTATGTACTTCCAACTGTGTACATGTGAACTGGCTCAGTCTGGCTGACAAAACTACAAAACTATGAATCATTCAATCAGTAGTATTACTGACAATAGAACATCTCACTTTTAACTTCACTAAGGAGTATTAAGCATTGTTTTCCCTTTATTAGTAACTGATTATGAAACAACTATATTCCCATTGACAAAAAAAATCTTCAGGTATACATTTCTGTAAATCAATTTGCTATGGTTATTGTATTTTTTCCCAAACTAATATTGTTGCTTTGTTTCTGGGTTTTTTAAAAATACTTCTACTTAAGCTAAATGACCCTGGCAGGTAGGGCAGTGAGAAAGTTTACCTTTAAAAGGGAAAGGAAGCTGATTTAAAGAAACAATAATCAATCGTGTTGGTGGTACACATACATTGCAAAAACCAGTTAATGAGTGAAGTCTGGGAAGTTATGATATGGTTGTGATCACCTAATGGATGATCGAGATGCATATTTTAATCTATATAATCCCAAAGGAGGGTGCTTTATTAAGTTCTGTAAATCACACATTTTAAGAACACATGAAAACCCAAGGAGCACTTTTATATAAAGAATTACTCTATGATAGGGATCATCCCCTCACCTCTGTGATTCACATTTTGTATTTCTGAACCTTCATTTGGCCCACTAAGGCACTACAACTCACTAAGATGAAAAGGTGAGAAAGGGAGGAATAGTGTTAAGGGAAAATGAGAATCTACATTACATCATTAAAAAGATTAATACAATCAAAAGCAAGATAGGAAAATTTTAAAACTGCTTCGACTGCTATTAATACTGAATATCTATTCTGTGCCAAGAGCTAAATGAGATGTAAGGTAGTTCTCACTATGGGCTTTACATTCTGGAGGTGTAAGACCGTTTGGATTTTTTAATAACTTACTTTCCTTTTTCCTTCTTCCTCTTTCTCCTTTCCTCCCTTTCCCTTTCCCCTTCCTTCCTTCTGTCCTTCCTTTTCTTTTTTCTTTCTTTTCTTTCTCTCTTTTTAAAAGACTTTATTTACTTAATTGAGAGAGAGAGAGAGAGAGAGAGAGAGTGTGAAAGACAGCACAAGAGAGGAGAAGGTCAGAGGGAGAAGCAGACTATCCATGGATATGAGAGCCCAATGTGGGACTCGATCCCGGGACTCCAGGATCATGACCTGAGCTAAAGGCAGACACTTAATGACTGAGCCACCCAGGCAGCCTCTTTTTTTTTTTTTTTTTAAACACACAGATTTTAGTATGTTTCATTATTCCAGGCACTTGGCATATTCTAAGCCTGCCTCTGTATCTTACTATCTACTGTACTTGCGTCTTCACAGGGGTCTGGGGGACAATTACCTTCCATGCAAGTAAGGCAGCTCAGCCACCCTGTGGACATCATTTCTAATCACCTGCTGATGCCCCCACCATGGAACCGGTCATTTAATTTGATCTTGTCTTCCTTCATCTAGCTCCTCAAAGTCTCCCTGTCTACACAGCCTCTTCTTAAACATGATGTGATGGGGGAACAATGCAGAGCCCTTGAGGAAGGTCTGTGCTGAGTGCGTACTGCTCCGTCTCCCTCACTGGGCCTCCCTGAAGGCCCAGTGCCTAATCTTGGGGCCCTGAGATGTCTGATACTACCCAAAAGAGAAAAGGGAACAGCAGAACACAGCCGCCAGAGGAACGGCTCTTTATTTCCACGATGAGAACTGGGTTTAGAATACCGAACTGCTAAGTAAATGCGAAGTCAGGCCGGTATGTAATACACACAAGACGACGACAGTGCTGCGAGAAGGGAAGAACCATGGCAGCTTTCTCTTTAACATCTTTTATCTGACCCCTCAAAGACTGGAATGGGTATTGTTCGTAATCACTTTCTCGTCACAGAGGCATATCAGCTCCCTGGAACAACAGGGGAAGTGCTCTGACTTAACTTCTCATCTACTTCTGGGGGTGTTCATGCACTCTGAGGAAATACCGAGATTGTACACAGGTTACTGAGGTTCTAGGAGGTTTCTGTGTATCAGGACAATTGCAGGACCAACCAACCACCACAGGGAGCATAAGAAGGAGGCAGTAGCAATCAGCCCGTCGTCCCACCACCACTCACCTACAACAGGCCCTTCTCCTCAGTCTCCCTGCCCTGTTCACCTTACCACCGGACCTCCCACTCCACCACTGATCTCTGGTACATTCCAGTGACTTGGGTTCTCAACCTCAGCATGACCCACATGCTCGGTGGGGGAATTCTTTATTGTGGGGAGTGTTCTCTGCACTGTCTGATGTTAAACAGCATCCCCACCTTCTGCCAGCTGGAAGCCAGTGGCCCACAACCCCAACCCAGCGAGGACGATCAAAGATGTCTCCAGACATTATCAGATGTCCTCTGGAGAACAAACACCATCTGCCTCCCTCCTTGAAAACCACTGCCATAAACACGTGACATCAGATCAAGAAGAGAAACGAGAAGCAGAGGTGTAGGAAGAAATGGCATGACTAAACTCTCTGATACGTATCTATAAATTGTGTCCATCTCAAACCTCATGATGTTGTCATGATGACGCCTTTATTTATTTATTTTTTAAAAGATTTTATTTATTTGACAGAGAGACACAGCGAGAGAGAACACAAGCAGGGGGAGTGAGAGAGGGAGAAGCAGGCCTCCCAGCAAGCAGGGAGCCTGACTGGGACTCAATCCCAGGACCCTGGGATCATGACCTGAGCTGAAGGCAGACGCCCAACGACTGAGCCACCCAGGCGTCCATTGATGACACCTTTAAAGGGAGGAGCTGCACTCCATGGAGCTTACCAAATAAGCTGCAAGCTATGTGGTCAATGTCACAGCAGCTGGGCTCAGGTCTCAGCCTAACCAGTGTGACTCTGGGCAAACCCCTCAACCTCTGGGCCTCTAATTCTTCCCTCTATCCAACAGTGAATTATGAAAAGATCACATCATCTTCTAGCTGGGAAAATGACATTATCTAAGCTGGGGACATCTTAGCAAAGGAAGCTCTAGACCCAATAATGAAAAAATATAAATAACTCTATGTATTTCTATTAACTGACCATAAACAAAGTATCACCAAAATATGACCAAGACTTATTATAAACACTATCCAACATGAATAACTCCCCTATTCAGAAAAAACCCTGAAGACCTATATAAACTAAAAAACAGAAAACTTAAAAAAAAAATCCAGGTAGTACTATGATCACCAATGTCTATACAGATTTAGATTTAAGGACAATACCCAAATTCCCAACACTCATTTTTGTGGGGAGTGGGAAAGTTGCATTCCCAACTGATAGGGACCTACACAGAGAACACAGCACTTGTGTTAATCTTCAAATAGACACTTGGACTTAAAGGCAGGTGGGGATCAATCCCTGGAAAACAAAAAACAAACAACAAACACAGCCCTGGGGCCCATATTCCAGCCACCTGGTGAAAGAATGACACTCAAATTAATGATTTTTTTAAACCTGTGATTTTAATACTACAAGCCTGTGGTTGGTAAGAGTTCAGTTTCATTAGCTTCCCAATCCAGTGTTTTCACTAAGGAATACAACTGCTTTCTTGTTCTTGAAGAAAAAAAATTAATATGGTGATAAAAGTCCCCAAATAAAGTAGGATAAGCAAAACATGAGATCAATAAAAGGAAGATCTGTTTGCTCATGGAAGACAAATAAAGAATGGCTGAAGGTCAGTGAACTCTAAGCCTTTTTTTTCTTTTAAGATTTTATTTATTTTTTTTGCGCGCGCGAGAGAGTGTGCGCATGCGCGCGAGCAAGCGCTAGAGTGCATGCACGTATGCGCCACCAGGGGGAGCAGCAGAGGGAGAGGCGGACCCCACACTGAGCAGGGAGACCTCGTGCCTCACTTGATCCTAGGACCCTGATATCATTACTTCAACTAAGGGCAGTGCTTAACCGACTGAGTCACCCAGGCATCTCCAAAACTCTGCAAGTCTAATGAACACATCTCCAGCCTTAGATTTACAGTAGAGAAAGCAGTAGCACCCCCCAACACTCCCCACCCCCCTGGCCACTGAACACACAATCCACCAGGGAAAAAGACTGCAACTTAATCCATCTGCATACCTTCCATAAATTATACAATATACACAGGGAGGAAGGTCTCAAACAGTCCTTCAAAAGGCTTCAAAATTCCCTCCCTTTCCTAGGAACAAATGCTCTTTCTTACAAACATTTATCAGTATCACTTATATTACCCACTCCCTTTCTGGGTGTTTCCTATTTTAAATTTTAATAGTTACTACATTACTCAGAGACATAAAGGCTGAGAAAATATAACATTTAGTGGTAGCCATTAAACAAGAACTATCAATGTTTAAATCAACACTTCAAATATTAAAGATATTTTTTCAAAGTTCCTTTAGAGAAATGCTTTGTCCCAAGAAATGAGACAGAAAGATCAATTCATCTACATCTGACTTAGCAAATTAGTCCAAAATAGATTCTATTACACACGGAAGCTTCAACTTCTGGTAAATGGGCATGTAAGTCATAAATAATACTGGAAATACTGCCTAATTTACCGAGATGTAGACCACCAAAACACAATGTAAGACAAAATAGAGTCCAGATAAATTATGAACTTAAAGGTTTAAACCTTGGGACACCTGGCTGGCTCAGTCAGTGCAGCATGTGACTCTTGATCTTGGGGTCATGAGCTTGAGCCCCGTGTTGGGGACAGAGATTACTTAAAAATAGATAAAGGCTTAAAAGGACAAAACATTAATTTTACATTTGGGAATGAACTGTTCAAGTTCAAAAGATGAAGAAAAAGACTATGGATCTGCCTCCATTTTATTAAGTAAAAGATAAATAAAAAGCATAGAAGTATAAAGAAAACAGAGAAAATATATTTGCCACTAAAGGTGAATATCCTTAATACAGTTAATAGAGAAATGATTTTTTAAAAATCTAACTATAGAAAGACAGCCAAAAATTTCAAGACCATTTAGCTTCCAGTCATCTGAGAAATACAAACTGAAAGACAACTTTTCTCTCAGACGAGCTAAGTTTTTGATTTGAGTTGATGTGTGATACCCAATACTGGTAGAAATGCTGGGAGACACTTTCAGGTACTGCTGCTGGGAGTGAATACTTAATTCCAACAAAAGCTTAAAATGCTCATGGCTTCTGATCCAGTAATTTCACTGTATTAAGACAATACAAACAAAACCCCTCTCTTAAAAGGGGGAGGACAGAGAACAGGTCACAGTGTTCTGACTGTGTAACTTGAATTAAGACCTTTTAGGAAAGAGTACACAGTTCCATGCATGACTATTATGAAGACTCTTGTTGAAATTAGGTAGTTTCCAGGTTTTCTTATGACTGCTACACTCCGGAATTCATATGTGACATACTCTTTTGCATGTATCATAATTACAAAAGAAAAATGTAATTAAAAAATAAATCGCTTAAAAGGGCTAAGTAGATTCTGAAACACTCTAAGTAGCATATAAAACATTTATTGGTTACATTTATAAAATTACTTTAATGATATGGAGAAATGCTCATAATCTGCAGAAAGCAGAACACAGATCCACGAGGACAATCATGTTAAATGTGGCCGTCTGCAAATTGGGCGGGCACATGGAGGGAGTAAGCCTGGGACTTTGGCTGGTGTTATCTCACTACTAAAATATAGCTGATGGCTTGTTAAATGTTTTCTCATTACAGTCATTCCATCAGGCTAACTTTCTGCTCACTGAGAAATGAAGGTTGTAATTGCTTCTCCTGTAACAGTATTTGCAAAGCAGTTAAGACAATACGGAAAATAAATAAAAATAAAAAAGCATTAATTTCTCAGAGAGCTTAGTATTTTTGTCTTTGTAGAACAAAAACTGCAGCCCCTTTACTACTTAGAAAATCCAAAATAAAACTTTTTTTTTTTTTTAAGATTTGAGAGAGATGGCAGGAGAGAGCACGAGAGGGGGTGGGGGCAAAGGAAGAGCGAGACGCCGACTCCCCACTGAACAGGAAGCCCCATTCCAGGCTTGATCCCAGGACCCTGAGATCATGACCTGAGCTGAAGGCGTCTAGACGCTTAACCAACTGAGCCACTCAGGTGCCCCACTCCAAAATAAAACTCTTAAAATGAACCTATACACACAAAAGCAGCCAAAAAAATTCTGACCAAGAGGAACAAAGTTGAGGGAACTTGCACACTAGGTCAGAAGACACACTAGGCGAGTGACTGTGATACTCCTGCAGAACCGATCAATTACATAATGGAGCTGAATAAAAATACCAGAGATGTATGGGAATTTGATACATGCTGATCGGTAGCATTTTCAAACAGCAGAAATTCAATAAAATACTTCATATGGAAAATATTTTAAGGGCAATCCATGTGTCCCCCAACTGCAAATATTATTCTCCAATACATTTTTCTTTTACCTAAAAGAAAAACAAAACTATAAAAATATTAGCAAAAAAAGCACAGGAGGTTGTTCTCATGTTGCTGTAGGAAAAAGACTTCTTGACCAAGACACAGGTCATTAGTAATAAAGAAAAAGACAGTTAACTATCAAAATAAAAACATTCTGTAGAGCAAAAAAATACATATATCTAAAAGTTACAACAGGTAGCAGATTAGGAAAAAACACTGTCAACACAGGACTACTATTTATAACATGAAGAACGCCTACCAACTGGTAAGAACATTAACGTGAGATATGCCTTGGAAAAGAAAAAAATTTTAATGACCAAAAGAAAAAACATGCTAAATCTCATCATTAAGACAATCAAAGCAACCTGTCCATTAGATTAATAAAACTTAAAGGCTGATAATAGTCAAAATTGATCTACCAACAGGAAAATAGGTATTCAATCTCAATGTGCACAGACTATCTGGAAGACAGTCTAGTGAGATGAGGAATTTTTAAATGCATATCCTTTTGGACCCCATAGTCCTATCTACACACATATATGTGGAAGTATGCTGTGAAAGTTTAGGAGGGAGGAGGAGAAAACAGATGTCCCCTTTTCCATCTGCAATTATTTATTATAACTAGTATATATGAGCACATACTCCCCAAACGGGAGTTTTTACTGACAGGCTTAAGAAGGTGATTTTTGAGGGCACCTGGGTCGCTCAGTAGGTTAAAGCCTCTGCCTTTGGCTCAGGTCATGATCTCAGGGTCCTGGGATCGAGGCCTGCATCGGGCTCTCTGCTCGGCGGGGAGCCTGCTTCCTCCTCTCTCTCTCTGCCTGTCTGCCTACTTGTGATCTCTCTCTTTGTCAAATAAATAAAATCTTCAAAAAAAAAAAAAAAAAGGTGAGTTTTGAGATTGAGATTGAAGACTGAGCAGATAGATGAATAGTGACAGAAATGGGAAACTGGGAATGTATGTGAAGCATGGGACAAGATCTGCTTACACGGAGCTGGCTGGTCTCTTCATTCTCTCCCCCCTTCTTCAAATGCATTCCCTCCTCAACTCCATAACAGGCTGACATGGATCCCACATGGCAGATGTGCAGGATCTGTTCCCAATCCTAAATCTGCCTGTCCCACCCTACTCTTCTAATAGTAAATCCTCACAGTTAGCTGAAGTCTAGTTTCCTTGAATTATAAATTCCTTTGCTTTCTCTGGTTAGCTCTATACTCAACAGAACAGTAAAACCCCCATTCAGTTACATTTTCTAACAGATTCAAATCAATTTCTTTTCTTTTCTTTTTTTTTTTTTTAAAGATTTTATTTATTTATTTGACAGAAAGAAACACAGAGAGAGAGGGAACACAAGCAGAGGGACTGAGAGAGGGAGAAGCAGGCTTCCCACCGAGCAGGAAGCCTAATGTGGGGCTTGATCCCGGGTCTCCAGAATCATGACCTGAGCCAAAAGCAGTCACTTAACCAACTGAGCCACCCAGGCGCCCCTCAAATCAATTTCTTTAGGATTCTTTTCTCCACCTAATTATTTCAACTCTAAAACAATCCACTAAGCATTAAAAACAGTTGTTTTACACAAAGTTTAAGAAAATGTGTTACTCCAACATTTTCAGGAAATGCTGGTTTATTCCCAAAGCTTTGCTAAGAAAATTTTAACTAAATGTGGAAATAAAGGTAATTTGAATGCCACACACACCTGCCAAAAGCTAATGCTCATTGTTATTAGAAATAAAAATACTTAAGAAGCACAGCACCAATAATCCTGTTTATGAATCTTGGACAGAAATGTGAAGACAAATTCCACCAAAAGGTCAAAAATCAAGTAACTGCCTTCTATTAACAGTATCAAGCCAAACCTGAATAGCACAAAGAAAAAAAAATATGTGGGTCAATCTCACTATATTATAGCAGAGATTTAACCTTTCTAAACAAATAATTAGCAAAGAGAATCCAACACTGGCAAAAGAAGAAACAATGATCAAGAAGAGTGTGCTTCAGAAATACCAGGATAATTCTGTATTAGAAAACCTATCACTGCCATCAAGATGCAGGAGAAAACATATTGTCAGTGAATAGTAGAAAAGCATACCATCAAATTAAAACCCATTTATTGGGGTGCCTAGGTGGCTCAGCCGTTAGGCGTTTGCCTTCAGCTTAGGAAGCCTGCTTCTCCCTCTCTCACTCCCCCTGCTAGTGTTCCCTCTCTAGCTGCGTTTCTCTGTCAAATAAATAAATAAAACCTTAAAAAAAAAAAAAAGAAAAGAAAACCCATTCATAATTTTAAGAAGTAATAAAGTCCTCTTTGCTAGAAAATTTGGATAGAAGAATATCTAGTACAAGGTATTTTTGGAAATAATCATTCTTTAATGGGGAATTATCAGAAGCACTCCCAGTAAGTGAAAAAGATGACAGCAATGTTATCTTATCATGCTTCTATTTATTCAACACTGTCCTGGAAGTTCTCAGCTTCCATTAGAAAGAAAGAAAATGAAATGGATGTATAAATACTAGGAGAAAAGAATAAAACCACAATTAATTAGAAGGCATATGATTGCCTAGTCAGAAAATCCTAGAGATTCAACAGATAATTAAAACTACTAGCATCCAGCAGAAGCAGGTACAAGACTGACTGACATTAAACACACACACACACACACACACAGCCCCCTAGATAATTTTCTACATATGGGTAATCAATTAAAAATCAATCTCTTCACAGGGATAAAAGGTACAGCACAGGGCATATAGTCAATGGTACTGTAATGACATTGCATGGGGAGATGTTAGCTACACTTGTGGGGAGCATAGCTGAACAGAAATACCATGTTCAGGAATAAATATGAGAAGGCTTACTTCTCCACCCAAATTAACCTAGAAATTCAATACAATGTCTTGTCATGGAAACCTAAAAGAATTTTTCACAGAACTTGATAAGCTATTTTAAATTTCCTATAGAAGATAAATGTAAAATTTCTTTAAAAGCCAATATAATTTGGCTCAGTCATTAACCATCTGTCTTCAGCTCAGGTCATGATCCCAGGGTCCTGGGATCAAGCCCCATATAGGACTCTCCCACAGAAAGCCTGCTTCTCCCTCACCCTCTCCCCCTGCTTGTGTTCCCTCTCTCGCTGTCTCTCTCTGTCAAATAAATAAAAAAAATCTTAAAAAAAAAAAGGCCAATATAATTTAAAATTACAATAAGGAGAACTGGGCAACTTGGTATGAAAACATATAAAGCTGCAGTAATTAAAACAATGTTATAAAGAATATGCAAATTGATCACTGAACAAACTAAAAGTCAAACTGATAAAGCCACTTTGGAAAGCAGATTTAGCAGGATCTTTAAATTAAAAATGTTCACACCCTTCCATCTAGTTATTTCACTGACACATACACACAAGATATACCCTGGAGAGTTCACTGGCCCACTGGATGTCTCAAAACAACAACAACAACAACAACAAAAAACCCCAAAGCTGAAAACAACCTTAATGTCCGTCAATGGGGAAATGACTAGCCATTTAACAACAGTACAGAAGAGAAGGCAGGTGGCTGCTAAAACTGAGACAGGCCCAGGGTGCTTGGGTGCCTCAGTGATTAAATGTCTGCCTTCGGCTCAGCTCATGATTCTAGGGTACTGGGATGGAGCCCCACATTGGGTCCTGCTGGGCGGGAAGCCTGCTTCTCCCTCTTTTGCTCCCCCTGTTTGTGTTCCCTCTCTAGCTGTGTTTCTCTCTGTCAAATAAACAAATAAAACCTTTTAAAAAAAAAAAAGGGAATGAGGCCCACCATAACACCAACATGGGGAGATGGTCTCTAGGGCACCCTGTTGATATGTTACTTCATCATTTACATTTATGTAAATTTTCAACGCATACTGACAGCATTTTCTGTGCTAATACATGTAATACAAAACCATGTACTCCCCAAAACCCAAGGATCCTGTTAAAAGGCAGATTCTGGTTGACAAATGTACATTGTCCCATGTATACTCCACAGCAGCACTTCACTGTTGGATATACCACATTCCAGTTTTTTTGTTTTTGTTTTTGTTTTGTTATTATAAATAAAGCTGTTACGAACTTTCATGCAAAAAAAATGCAGATTCTGGTTCAACGGGTTTGGGGTGGTGCCTGAGATTCTGCATTTCTAAGCAGGGCCCAGTGAGCCACTGCTGCTGCTGGTAGATGGACCACACTGAGTAGAGGAAGGGGCACAGATGATCTGGAAGGCTCCAGGGGAGCTGGAAACCAAAGATAACTGAAGTGGGACACAGTGAGAAGGAGATGATAGCAGTGAGATCATGAGCAGGAGTAAAAGGGGGCTTTAGCCTTACTTACAACATTTTCATTTGTTTAACAATAATAATGTGGTTATGTCTTGCATATTAAAAGCTAGTTTTAGGGGCGCCTGGGTGGCTCAGTTGGTTGGGCGACTGCTTTCAGCTCAGGCCATGATCCTGGAGACCCGGGATCGAGTCCCACATCAGGCTTCCTGCTCGGCGGGAGGCCTGCTTCTCCCTCTCTCAGTCCCTCTGCTTGTGTTTCTGTCAAATAAATAAAATCTTTAAAAAAAAATAAATAATAAAAACTAGTTTTAAAAAACCCATGTAGACCATTTTGTGAGTATATAGTTACTGAATTCTAGGAATCGCACGGTGGCAAGTAACACAGAGAGGGTCAGTTAACATGGGCCACCTCTCAGTACCTGGCCAGAAGAGAGCAGCAGTTGAGGGAAGTTAATCGATAACCTGGTGTTGATGGCCCATCACTACTGCAGAGGTACTTTTAAAAACACCATTTCAGAGCAGGTGTTCTAGTCTCAAACTTTTTAAGTCTAGTAAGTTTATTAAAAATAATCAACTGCTATTTCTCCCTGAAGTAATATCCACGCAACACAGTTCAGGAGTCTTTCATATGGCCTACACCATGTTTCATCTCTACTGTATATACCTGCTAATTATTCCTTCCAGAGGAAATCCTTAACTACTAAAAAATTAATGAGCATGCAGAAATGTCCCTTCTGTAATGAGAACTATGGAAAAAGTCTCCAGGCCTGGCCTTTGCAATGAGGAGACCTGAATCTGAAACTTCATTAGCTCCCAGTAAACTGGCCTCTCTCAGGGCTCACCTGACAGGAGATGGTAGGCACTGACTAGCCATTTCACTATTTATTGAAGGAGCTGTCTGCAATAAACTGAATATAGAGAAATGGCCACTCAAGTTAACATTGGGACTTACAAATTTTATTATGTACTAAGGCAAAGAAAGATTTTGGTGGAAATATACTCAAGAAATCATAATAAATTGGGAAAACAAAAACTCAAGTCTAACATTGAATCATTCCATACAGATATGGCAATGATAAAATCTGAAAAACTGTGACTTAGTTAACTAGTACTAATCCCATAATCACAAAGAATCACAAAGGATACTGTGAGGATCAACCTAAATCTGATAGAAAAATGGGAAAAATACATGAACAGGCAATTCATGCAAAAAGATTAAAATATTAATGTACACATTTAAAAGTCACAAAAAGATACAAAACATATTCAAACATGAAATATTATTGAAACTCAGAAAAATTCAAGTTAAAAACACAGAGATGACATCAATGGAATAATTAGAAAAAAGTATGACAATACATTCTGCTGGTGAAGCTGCAGGAACAGGCCCTCACACCTTGACTCTGAGAATGCACAGTCGGGCCATCTCCTTGAAGAGAATTTGGCAACAGCTAACAAAATCACATCCACACTTGGCTTTCAACCCAGCAATTCCTCTTCTAGGAACCTCCTAAGGCCTAAAGGCATATAAAACTAGATACACAAACATTCAATGAAGCACTGTATGTAACTGCACAGTCCTAGAAACATTCTAAATGCCACACATAGGAGGGTGGCTAAATTAACTATGGAATATTCAAACAGTGGAACTCCTATACAGGTATCCTAAAAAGTTGAGATAATCTCTATGAACTGATCTGGACTTCCAAGACATACTGACTGCTAAACAAAAAAAGCAAAGCACAAAGCATGCAACACATAAAAAAGAAGATTATATAAGAAAATACACATGTATCTGTTTACTTGTCCAAAAGATATACATGAAGGAAAATCAGAAATTAAAGAGACTGGTCACCCACAGAGGGTGGGTGGAAAAAGAGTGGACAGCATGACAGAATGGGAATGGGGTGGCAGGAACAAGGATAGAGGGCCATTTCTCAACATCCTCTTGGTATAGCTCCTGTTCCTAGAGCCAAAGTAAGGTTTCATACACCCCAAAATAAACAAATGCAATCAAACTAGGACATGGGGAAACCTAAAATGGAACACATGTAGTAACAGATGAACCTACCTATATTATAAATTATTAACCTATAATTTTACACAGAAAGAAATGGAGGGGAAAAGTTACTTTGGAAAATTTTTATTTGTACTAGAACACTACAGGGACAAAGAACTGTATACAAAATCCATACATGAGTTTAGAAGTCAGCAAGCTTTTTCTATGAAGAGCCAGACAGTAAATATTTTAACTTTGCAGCCCATATGGTCTTTCTTGCCATTGTAGTGAGGAAAAACCATAGATGGTACATAAACAAATGGGCTAGCTGAACTCCCATAGAACTTTATTTACAAAAACAGGAAGTGGGCTGGATTTGGCCCATGGGCCATAGGCTGACCAACACTGGTCTAGTTAGTAAAATTGTTTCTCACATAGTTTGGGTTAGTAATTCCAAACTACTAAAGTTGAGTGAATGTATTATAAATAATAAGGACCAAGTTTTACACTTTTGGAACAAGAAGTTACAAGTAAGGAAAGTACAGTCAGAGTGAATGCTATGATGCTGGATTGGAAATGGAGGTTATCAGTATCAATTTGTTTTCTCAATACATACAGACAGACCCACATAAAGATGTGTGGGTCTGTTGAGCAAATACACACAAACATACACAGATCTGTCCACTAGGAGGGTCTAGACACAATGACGCCTCAGTAGCAACAAGCATATCTTGCACCCAGACCTGGGGTGCTAAATGTCATTTTCCAATGACACTAGGAACAGGGCTCTCTGAAGAAGTGGCTGATTCCAGTGCAGGGGCAAGGAAAATTCAGGGTGAGCCCTGAGCATCTTGTGGCAGCTGAAAGCAGGGGAGGGGGGAGGGAGCGTGATAAAAGGACACAGAGCCAAACACTGGCTCTGGCAGTGGCGGACCAAACCAGAACAAAAGAACACAGCATGAGAGTGTGAGATGATAGCCCATGGAATTTTTAAAATAAGTGATTCCATAAAGACACAGATAACAGAACGTACACAGGAGAAAGGCAACAGCTCTTTCTTACAGAAAACTCCCAACTAATAAATGGGAAAATAGCAATCACCATTAGGTAACCACCATGGAAATAACCACCGTGGCCAAGATTCACCAATGGAGTGTTCAAGTCAGTGGGCAAGAGTCCCATGTGCACACTCAAAGCAACCTCCCCCAAAATACATATTAATTACAAAGTACAAAGAGTCACCTGGCAGACACCACATACCCTCCTCCTGATGTGACGCGCTGAGAAGGGGATATGGGCTGACTGTGTCCCCTCCCCACCTCAAATTAATATGTTGAAGTCCTAACCCCTGTCGGAAACCCCCAGTCAGAAAGGGACTGTGTTTAGAGAAGACAGGGCCTTTAAAGATGTAATTAAGTTAAAATGAGGCTGTTGGGATGGGCCTAATGCAATCTGACCGGGTCCTAATAAGAATGGGAAATTTGGACAGAGAGGGAGAAGCTAGGAACACACATGTGCAGAAGACAGCATGAGGACACAGAGAAGGCAGCCACCAGCAAGCCAAGGAGAGAAGCCTCAGAAGAAACGAAAGAAATGGCCAATCTTGGATTTCAGCCTTCAGAGCTGTGGGGAAAAACATCTGTAGTTTAAGCCTCCTGGATAGCAGCTCTAGCAGACTAATACTGAAGGACATTCTTAGTACGGAAACCTTGACCAAAAGAGGCACTAACCTGAATTTAATCATGAAAAAAACACATAGAAAACTAGAATTTAGGAACACTCTACAAATAACTTACAAATACTCTTCAAAGGTGACAAGGTCAAAAAAGGAAAGACTGTCACGGATTAAAGAGACCTGACAACAAAATTCAATGCTGAATCCTAACAGAGAAAGGACATTAATAGGAAAACTGGCAAAATCTGAATAGAGTCTGTAGTCTGTCCCGATGCTGGTTTTGGTAACTGTGCTGTGGTTCTGTGGTTATGAAAAATGTTAAAATTCAGGAAGCTGGCTGAAGGGTATACAAGCACTCTGGACCATTTTTTTGTGACTCTTCAGTAACTCTAAATTCATTCCAAAATACAACATTAAAAAGAATTTTTTTAGGGCACCTGGGTGGCTCAGTGGGTTAAAGCCTCTGCCTTCGGCTCAGGTCATTATCGCAGGGTCCTGGGATCAAGACCCGTGTTGGGCTTTCTGCTCAGCAGGGAGCCTGCTTCCTCCTCTCTCTCTGCCTGCCTCTCTGCCAACTTGTGATCTGTCAAATAAATAAATAAAATCTTAAAAAAAAAAAAAGAATTTTTTAAAAAAATGCTGAGTCATTAAGGCATTTGGGTAGGGAAATGCTAGGTACAGTTTTAAATTTTAGAAAGATCACTAGGGAGCAACATGGAGGAGTTATTATCTTACTGTCACTCCGTTCCAAACGCAGGGCTCTGTCCTGTTTTGAAGCTGGAGCCCAGAGAGGTGCACATTCCTCCTCCACCGGCTGACGTGGTCAGGCTTGGCCAACAGAGGGTGCTGGAGGGCCACGGCCAGAAGGTACCCTCCC
This sequence comes from Spilogale gracilis, assembly GCA_004023965.1. Lineage (NCBI taxonomy): Eukaryota > Metazoa > Chordata > Mammalia > Carnivora > Mephitidae > Spilogale > Spilogale gracilis. Next base: position 75,239 of record PITA01003832.1, on the reverse strand, counting down.
TCTCCCTACCTCCTCCTGCTGCTTTGGGGGGAGGCCCCGCTGGGGAAGAGGAGGTGTGCTGTTCCACAGAGGTGGGCATCAGGCACCGTTCCTTCCATGCCCTCCTGCTCAGCCCACCGGGCAGGATCAGCTTTCTGCCATGGCTGCTTCCCAGTGCAGTGCAGTTGTCACCACCAGCTCTTACTACTTACTGAGGGCACCCATGATGGAGCTCGCCTCCCCCAGCTGGTCTGTGTGGCTTCTGAGTCCTGGCCAAACGATGCCCGACACAAGCCCTGGCACCACTTCCCCTGCCTGGTACACCAATCACATTCCTTTAACCAACCATACTTCTTTTTCCTGAAGGAGAATATATCTGTGCTGCTACAACAGCTGGACGAACGGGAGTATCAGGCTTGGATCAAGAAGTTCAAAAAGTAAAGCAAAATTTACTGGTCAGTTTAAAGGGAAAAAAAGCTAATATGCTGACTAATTAGCATATTAATAGTTTTAGTGTCTTGTGATACACATTAGTTTATATATGTTATTCTTAATCAAAAGCACCTCCTAGTCTACTTTTTTGCATGCAGTTTGACATTTTGATTCAAATCTTTATTCTAGCTAAAACTATTGTTAACCAAGAAGCTGCTATGAACAATTTCTCTCTCTTTAATCACACTCAATAAATAGAACTTAAACTTAATGTGCGACCCAATCTCAAATGCATACAAACTACCTTCAGGATAGTCAAGGAAAATCTCTGTATTGTCTCTTCCTAAAAAGAAACCAAAGAAAGTAGAAAAATTGAGAGTATGGAGAATAACCTGGACCACACAATAAAGCATGGAAATGGGACAACTATATATGTTAAATGGGCCAACAGTTCTATCACATTTTTCAATTTTATGTTTTCATTTAAGTGATGAACTAAAAAATAATCCAATTATTAAGTCTAATTACTCTTCTTGAGGGTTAATTTGCCACTGAAAGACATTTTCTCAAAGGACTAGGAATTTCTATAATTAGTAAGGGATGGAGTATGTATCTAGAGATGAGCATAAGAATTTCTTCCTTTACCAGCCATTTGGATGTTAGTCAAGTCTGAGAAACAGTGCCAGAAAAAGATCAGAGGGAGTGAGTGCAGTCTGTCCTTTACAGGGATGGAAAGAGAGTGATGGGTAGGTCCCACTAAGGTTAATCACAGGAGACGTAACTTAATGTTACTAAAAATCTGAGCAAATCAAGCAGCATGACTGACCACCTCCTTGGTGGTAAGTACCCCCAACAAGGTACTAGGGGTCGGAAGAACTCCATTCTCCCTGGCTCTCACACTGCTGACCTGGAGAAGTTAGGAGAGTGGTGTCAGAGGTCTCTGAGAGCTGAGCTGTAAATCCATTTCAGTACTTAGCTCTTTGCTTCAGCTCTGAACAGCGGTGATTAACATCTGCCTTGCAGTGATGTAAGGAACGTGAGTTACCTTCCTGGAGTCTAGCACTTCATCATAGTTCAACAGTTAGCTTCTCGGTCACAGCATCCTTGTGTGTAAAAGTCAAAGGCAGATGAGGCAAGATCATTGCCAAGGACTTTCTTACTATAACATTCTACGAACTCATGAAATGTGGGGAGTGACCTGTGTTTTCCTAGATCTAATAACACGAGTGTTACACTTCCTCTCTCCCTTTTATCTGTACTGGCTAGTCTGTAAGTGACCAGAAACCCAAGCTTCATGAAAATTACAGATCTTTCATTGGCTTCTTAAAGGGGAAGAAAGCAAACTCTTAGAACCTGAACAGAAAACAATGGTATTTCAAAAACCACAAAGATTGAGAGAGCAAAGAATCCATGCTAAACAACCAAACAAAACATGGAAAAAAGAGACAAATTTCAAGGGAAAAAAATGAAATTTTCATTTTTCCCAAAATGGTGGCAATATCTTAAAAAGGCCTCCTAGAACCATAAACACACAAACAAAACACTAAGATATTTTAAAAATACTTCTTAGAATGCCTCACTCACAAGTTGGTAAGAAGAGAAACCTTTAAGAGCATAAAGATAAGCATCCAAATATCAAGAAAGCAAGCCAAATTGGAAGCCAGATAATATCCCCGAGGGCATCCACTGATGCCTGGTGATCTAGAAATCAGGAGACAGGCCGTGGGAGGCACAAAGTTATGTCCGAGACCCACATACACAGGCAAGATTGCAGGTTCCTCTCTCAAGTGAGAAAGTGGCTAGGGAACAGAAAGAATAAGCTAACACATCTTCATCAATTGCAGCTGGAGGAGGAAGCTGGTGAGAAGATGGGAGAGAATTTTCACCCACATTCCAGCCTTCAGAGCAGGATAAAGCCCTGCTTCACCTCAAGACAGGGGAAACTATGGGAGAACTAGGAAAGCGGATTTTCAATCTCCCCAATGCCCTAATAAAAAGAACCAAAAATCTTCAGTTGTTAGCCAAAAGAAAACAAGGTACCCCCAGAAACTAGAGAATACTACTGAGAAAAGACAAATCACCAAAAGCTACAAGACTGAAGTGTATCAGGATCTGTGCAGGAAGGGGAGGGAAGCAGCAGGGTATCTGACTGGTGGAAACAGAAGCACCTCAACACTATCAACAGGTACTCACTGGACAACACTGAGCCATGGTGTGAACAGCAGCCCAAACTGGAAGGAACTTCCGCACACTCGACTTGCAGGTGAGCACAAGGAATCTATAGTCATGTCTGACGGGTCTAGGACTGTCTAGGCCGAAGAGCTCTACCCACTCTACTACGGAAAACTGGTGGAAAAAGAATACAAATCCAGAGGGACAGGGACATTGGGGGAAATGGAAAGAGAAAGTCCAGATGATAGTGGAGGGCTAAGGACAGCAGGACAGAGCCAGACCTCAGGAAGTCCCAAGCCGTATCTTCAAATACGACAGAAGAGGGAGCTCTGGAGCTGTGACTTTAGAAAACCTCTCCTGACCCATCCCCCTTCCTAAAGTACAGAATGACTAATTTCAAATAAAAATGAACAATAGAAAAAGGATAGTAGTTGAACTTCACACAAATTACCAAGAAAAAAGCAAAAAAGAGAATGATGACTACAATGACCCAGCAGCAATGAAAACACAGCAGAAAGACATGCTCATAAATCAGATAAAATGAATAGAGTCCATTTTCTATAATGGCAGGGAGAAGAGGTCATATGAACACCCACAGATAACATTCATGAAAACGGAATTAAAAAAACAACAACAACTAAAGACAGTGTTTACAAAAGTTAGGAAAAGGGTAAATCTCAAATGCTATATAACCCAAAGAGGTAAGAAGAGTTGAGTATGTGGTTTCTTGACTTGAGAGGACCACAAACCCCAGAGCTATGGCTGCAAAAATGGTGGCAGAAAAAAAACCCCCAAAGCCTTACCAGCTAAAGGTGCCAGGTATCAAAGTTTAGAGTTGGGGAAGCAACTAGAAATTTATAGAGCTTTCTGACAGCACAGGAACTGTAGAGATGACACTCAAATTCAGAGCATAAAATGCTAAAATCCCTGGCTGACAGCTGAACTACATATGCTCAGAGGAAACCACAAACAGCATGCTGAAAAGGCAGTCAGGGACCAGCAAGAAGTCTTCTTTTTCAAAGAGTAACATAGTGCCAAATCTGGGAATCTGAATATCAGAATGGAGCCCAAAGCTGATAGAGCAGTTAGAAACTAGGGAAATCCCCCACAGAAACAAAACCGCGGTGACTATGTCTATCTGTACCCACATGCCTGCTGACTTATAAATCATACAGGCATGGGGGAGACCCACAGGGCATCAGACTAAAGACACATCAGCAGAAAGACACAAGAACAGAGATCCAAGCAGCTGCATAACACAGGAAAAACTTAGTTTACAGTAGGACTCCAAACAAATTACCTGTATGATAAAACCCAATAATCCTCAGAAGAACACAAGAGTTCAGAGTCACCATAACATACCTGATTTTCAAGAAAGTGTGACCATGAGCAGAAAAAAAGACAGTCAATAAAAACCAATTCCAAGATGGCCTGGGTGTTGTATTTAATAAGCTTTGAAGCAGCTAACATAAATATTTCAAAAAAATTTTAAAAATATGATCAAGGAACTGAAGGACAATATGGTATCAATGAGTAAACAGATCAGGCAATATGAATGGAGAAATAAACAAAACATTTACTAAAATGAACTCATGAGATTGTTAAACAGATTGATGCCTTCTTCTGTCATACGTAATGAAGGGGAATATAGAAGAATGTGAATAAAAGAAAAAGAGATGGATGAAAAATGAATAGAATTCAAAACTATGTATGACAATAGAGAGCAGCACAATAATCGGAATCCCAGGAGAGAAAAATGTCTGAGGGTGTAACCTCTGAAAAATCCTCCAAAGCTCAATGTACCTCAAACAAAATAAAAACACAAATAAAACTACTAACACACATCTCAGTCACACTGCTAAAATCCAAAGATAATCTGGAAAGCAACCAAAGAAAATGGACACGTTACATGCAAAAAAAAAATTACAAAAAAAAATTAAGAATATAGGCTGACTTCTCATGGGGAACTATGGAAGTCTGAAAACACTGGGACCCCACACTCAAATTGCTAAAGGGGGGGGGGCTTATCAACAAAGAAACTAATATCCAGCAAAAAAAAATTTTTAAATGAAGGTGAAATAAGGACATTTTCAAATAAAAAAAAACAATTTATCACCAGCAGATCTGTACTACAAGAAATGCTAAAGAAAGTTCTCTATTCCAAATGGAAATTATACTAGATGGCAACTTGAATCTACAAGAAAAAAGGAAGGAAGCCAGAAATGGTAATTATATGGGCATATATAATATGTACTCTTGGTTTCTATAAAAGATGACAGCTTAAAGCAAGAAATACAACACTGCTGTCGGGTTAACAAGGTATATTGACATACAATACTGAGGATGAGAGGAAGAAATGGAAATGTATTACTGGATATAACTCAGTATTAGGACAATAATACTAAGAATTAGAGAAGAAAATGAAAATATACTATTGGGAAAATCCAGTGTTTTACTCAAGATGATTCAATATTAATACTAAGTAGATTGGGGTATAGCTAAGAGGCATACTGTAGTCCCTACAGAACAATGCAGACCACCCCTTCAAAAAAGCAAAGAAAACCAACAGAAGAAGTAAAATAGAATTTAAACACTTTAATACAAAAACCAAAAAAGGAGGGTATGGCAAAACTCTCTCTCTAAAGAAGCACAAATGAAAGACCTAAATACAATCATACCAATAACTACTTTAAACATGAAAGTATTAAACATCCCAGTCAAGAGAAAGAGATGTCACACTGGATTTGAGAGCATAAACAGCAACTATATTCTAGTCTCCAAAAAAGCCCCTTAAATATAAAGACAGAAACAAACTAAAAAGTTGAGTAAATATATACCAAGGCTGGAATTAATATATTAACATAAGAAAAAGCAGGGGTATCTGGGTGGCTCAGTCCATTAACTGTCTGACTCCTGATTTTGGCTCCGGTCATGATCTCTTGGTTGTGGGATCAAGCCCCATAGGGGGCTCCATGCTTAGCGAAGTCAGCTTCTCCCCCTCTCCCTCTGCCCCTCCTTAAGCATCCTCTCATTCTCTAATAAATCTTTAAAATAAATAAATAAATAAATAAATAAATAAATAAATAAATAAATAAATAAAAAACAAAGACTTCAAGGAGTATTACCACACACAAAAAGGGACACTGTATAATGACTTAAAAGATTAACAGAAAAGGCAGCTACACCAACATTGTAAATATGCACGCATCTAAGGACAGAACTTAGAAATATATGAAACAAAACCAGAGGTAAAGAAAGAAATAGGCAATTGCACTTTCATAGTTGGAGATTCTCTCAATAATTGATAAAACTGGACAAAAACCATACAGATAGGGGAGATCTAAATAATAACATCAACCTTAATTAGCTGATCCTTATAAAGCACTCTGCTGGCAAATGAAGAATTGCATAACCTTTCCAAGGGCACACAGAACATTCAACCAAGGATGGATCATATTGTGGGCCACTACACTTGTCTAAGATTCCAAAAGACTAATATCTTACAGAAAATGTTCTCTGACTACAACAGAATATCAAAAATAAAACATCTAGTAAATTGCCAAATATCTAAAAATTAAATATCCAGATTCTAAAAAACCCAAGGATCAAAGGAAAAAAAAATCACAAGGGAAATTAAAAAATATTTTGAACAAACTAAAATGAAAGCATATCAAATTTTGTAGGACACAACAAAGAGCTTTAAAGAAATGTACAGCATTAAATGTTCATCGTTTTCAAAGGTCTTAAACCAATGGCCTAAACTTCCATCTTATAAAACTAAAAAGAAAAAAAATTAGAAGCGGAAGATGAATAATGAAGAGCAGAAACTGTTAATAAATGCAACACTTTAGATAAATCCCTTTAAAGATGCAACACCAAAACTCAATATAAAGAAATAAAAGTCTGAATACCTTTGTTACTAAAGATAGTGAATTGATAGTCTAATTTACCATAAATTTCAGTATCACATGGTTTCACTGATAAATTCTAGTCGATGTTCATATAAGAATCAAAACCAACTTCAGAAAGTAATACAACAATTTCAGAAAATAAGGGAATGCTTCCTAACTCCTTTTATGAGGCCAGCATAACTCTGACATGAAATAAGGAGAGGAAATTACAGACCTATATACCTTACAGACATTGACAACAATTCTTTGAGGTATTAACATTAAAAAGACTAAACATACCCAGATCTAAAGTATATTGCATCTGCTCTTTAACACACTGTAATAAAACCACAGAATTATTAAGATAAGAAATCTTAAACTACTAGAAACTCAGATGACCTACAAAGCAAAGAAAGAAAGATTTCTCATCAGCTACAAAACTAATAAAACTTAATTGTCAACCAATAAAACTTATACCCAGCTAAAAAGCCATCGAGAAAAATTATAATCTTCAGACATACAAATATTAGGAACTTGCTATCCCAAATCTTCATTAAAATAATTATTTAAAAATGTGATCTGACCTACTCCTGGATACGCCCTCAAGAGAACTGAAGTATTATGTCCATGTAATAACTTCTGCATGAATGGTCACCGCAGTATTATTCATAACAGAAAACAAGTAGAAACAATGTGTATCAATTGATGAGTGGATAATCAAAATGTGCTATGTACACAAAACAGAATATTATTCAACCATAAAATGAAATGATGTACTGATATATTCTACAACATGGATGAACCATGAACACATATTAAGTTATTAGCGTATTATGAAAGATGTCAGACAGAAAAGACTACATACTGTATGATTCCATTTATGTGAAATGTCCAAATTCGTAAGACATAGAGACAACAAATTCATAGAGACAGAAAGTAGATTAATGGTTGCAAGAGGTGGGAGGTGGGGATGGGGCCTGACAGCTAATGAAAATGTTTTGAAATCAGACAATGATAATGGTTTTATAGCTCTGTGAATATACAAAAAACTACTGAACTGTACACTCAAAGGAGAAATTCTATGGTATGTGAATTGTATCTTTAAAAAAAAGAAGATAAAATTCAAAGGAAGAAAGCCCACAAAGAAGGGAAGAGATGAACAAAACATGTATTCAAATGTAATGTTAGAAAATTTAAATAACCTGGGATTTATGAAAAAAAAAAACTGTCAGTGTATATTTAAAGGATAGAATAAATACGAGACAATCTTAATCTAGTGGGGGTGAAACTGGAGATTGCAGTAGTTATTAGTGTGTTGTGTCCTTGCTATATTCTCAAAGAAGATGGACTAAATTAACTATTAAATATAGAACTCAACTAATTTTTGGTACCCTGAAAAAAAAAACCTTAAACATTCTGGATAAGCATAAAATAAGGGAGTAGATATATTCAAAAGGTAAAGAATGCTGACATCCTTGTCACATTTCAGAAGATGAGCAATTACTGAATAATGCAATTATTCGGGAAAACAGTTAAGCAGAATTTAAAGAAATTAATGGCAACCACAAGGTCAAAGAATCTATATCTTCCACATCAGCAAAGGAATAAACAGCAAATCCATAATGTTCTCACAAGCTAACAGCCAAAGAGAAAAAAAAAATACACAAAGGATAAACAGCAAACATTAACAAGTCCAAATATTTCATAAATCATAATAAATATATTGAACTCATAAGACATCACATTGAAGTTTTTAAACTTGCTATGTGTTGCTTACAAAACACTTCTAAATGAAACCAGAGACTTTTTTAAATTAAAAGGGAAAAGATATGACTAGTAAATACTACCCAACATTAATGCAGTAATATAAAGCAAGCATATATAATATATAAAGACAAATTTTAAGGGAAATGTTCACCAATAGAGGGGAACTATTGAATTTTGATTTACTGAACACTGAATTTTGATATAAATGTATATATTTGAACCCTGAACCAATTACTGAACTCTAACCCCAAAATAAAGTTTGTTTTTTTTTTTAACAAGATCACGAAAAGAAACGTCCATGATTTTCAAGGGTTAATAAAGACCATTCTCTGACCATGATGCACTTCAAGTAGAAACCAATAAAAGAAAAGGTTTACATTTAAGTACTCAAACACACATAAAAATCGTCCTAGCTAAATATTTTTTTTAATATTTTTTGGCTTTAATACACAAGAATGGGGCACCTGGGTGGCTCAGTACATTAAGCATCTGCGTCTGGCTCAGGTTCTGATCCTGGATCCTGGGACTGAGCCCTGCATAGGGACCCCTGCTCATCAGGGAATCTGTTTCTTCCTCTCCCTTTGCCCCTCCCCCCACATACTCTCTCTCAAATACATAAAATATTTTTTAAAACTTATGAATATACTAATAAAAATGTTTTAATAAACACAAGAGAAAATCTAAAGAGACATCAGTTTGAAAAAATAATAAATGAACTTTATATGATGTGGCCAAAGCTGTACTATAGGTCATTTTATAGCTTTCATTAAAGAACAAATGAGCTAAGTGTTCAACTCAATAACCTAGGAAGAGAATCTGATAACCTAGAGGCAGAATGAAATAAAGAGCAAGAAATAAAATAGATGACAGAGATATAAAAAAAAAAAACACAAATAAAACTATAAAATGGTTCTGAAGGTATATAATCGCAGATACAGTAAGATTTTTTCAAGGTCTTAAAAATATTCTAATATATAAAACTTTAGACCACAACTGACTTAACAAATAGAAAGCATTACTAATCAATGAGAGCTTATTTTTAATGGATAATCAAATAGTTCCTCTCCTATCGTAAAAGTCAACAGAGGCCCAGGTGATTTTACAGGCAAGTAAACCAAAATTCTCAAAAAAACAGGAAGTCCAAAGATTTTGCAACTGTTTCAGAAGAGAAAAAAAAAGATCGGTTTCCTCTCCTCCAAGTGACTTTTCCAACACTGATTCTGAAAAGAATTTAACAATGTATATAATCTAATACATGGTGACTACACAGGGTTTATCCCAGAAAGGCAAAGACGGCTCAACAACACAAAATATATTAATATACCATATCAAAATAGTAAAAGTAAAGGAGATAAAATGACAATCTCTAATAAATGCAGAAAGCACATTCAGTACAATTCATTAACCACTTACGATTAAGAACTCAAAAGCGAGAAATAGAAGAACGTAAGCAAATTTTTAAAAAGTATATCTAGCAATGACTTAATAGCTTTTACTTAATACTTTTGGAATTAATAATAAAGTAAGAATGCTCGCTGTTGGAACTTTTTATTCAACATTGTATTGGATGGCCCAGGCTAATGTAATAAAAAAAAAAGAAATAACAGGTATGTGCGTGAAAAGAAAAATATAACTACCCCTACTTGCACAAGATACGATTACATAAGAATCTAAAAGAATCTACAAATTTTGAAGTAATAAAATAGTTCAATAATGTCGCCGGATCTAAAACACTGACATAAATAGCCTTCTGTACACAAGTATTAACTAATTCAAAAATATGACATTAAGGAGATTCCATTAACACAGCAATTAAAAAGTACGGTTTCTAGGAATAAACCCAAGATCGCCCAGGCAAGACTTTTACAAGTTCATAGCGTTACCTAAGAACAAGAAGGTGGAGGTGAGAGGGATGAAATGACAGAACGTGAGTCCCTGCCCCAAGCTCTGGATCGGATTCCCTCTTGCCAACTGGGAAAGCATTCCAGTTAGTGCCCTCCCTCCTGCTTCCGATTTGTTCATTTCCCCGCTTCTATTAGCTCTTTCCCATCACCACACAACACACTCTGAGTTCTCCTATCTTAAAAGCAAACAAATTCTGGGCCCACCTCACCCTCCTGGTTCCCTTTTCAGGAAAGGGGTCGTGAGAACTGCCTACAATCATCAGTTGCTCCTCCCCTTTCTCTCCGGAGCCGGGGTGAGGCTCTCCTCCCTGGGACACCACCGAAGCCGATGCAGCCCCACCTCAGTTCGGAGCTGGAGCACAGAACACAGGGCGCTACTCCCTCCTGCCCGAAATGCTCATGGCTTCCACGGCCTCGCTTTTGTTTCTCCTACTTTCCTGGCCACCTTCCCTTCCAAGGCTCCTTCTACTGCACCTTTATCTCCCCAAGCTCTACACGTGAATGCCCCGGAGGCTGAATCTTCGCCATCGCTTGCTTCTCTACCTGTGCTCCACTCCCTGAAGAGTCAAAACCATGCATCTATGCACCTCTGTCTCCTCAAAGGATCCCCCTCAGAAGCATATGCCCTCACTTCCAAGCTCTAGAGCCCACTGCCGCTCAATCCCTCCTTCACCTGCTCCTCTATAAGGTATCTCAAACTTAACATGTCTAAACTCCAACTCCCATTTATCCACCACCAGCCCTCACCCTCAATAAAAACAAGGCTGCACTGACACCTGCCTGAAAAAAAAGAGCAAATCCCACTCTTCTAGTTACTCAAGCCTAAAAACCCGGGTTCTTTCCATTTTCTTTTCTCATTCCCTCACATTCAATATCCAACCCAGGAGTAAATTCTGCTCAGCATTACCTTCAAAATACACCCCCAATGCAATCATGGCTCACTTATACCCTCTCTCCCCCATTCTCCCAGCACCCAAGCTTCAAACTACCATCATCCCTTGCCTGAATTATTCTGCCAGTGTCCTAATCTATCCCCCTGCTTCCTTCCTGGTCCCCCTGCCGTTTATTCTCTATAGAGCATCCAGCATAACCTTTAAAAAGGGTTCATTTGATTACATCATTGCTCCAGTGGCGTCCCACCTTAGTCAACATAGAATTCAAAGTATTTGGCACACCTGGAAAGAGCCTGCACAGTCCCCACTACCACCCGGACCTCATCTACTGGTCTCTCCCTCCGCCTTCAGAAACACTGGCCTCCTGGTTGCTGATCAAACTGAACTAAGCCCATGCCAACCTCAGGGGGAGGATTCCTTTGCTTTCAAGTCCCCAGCTTCAACTTATCAATGAGGCTTTTCTCTAAAATTTACATAAAAATAACACACACCCCAGGCCACCAGCAGTACCCTAACCAGTCTGCTGCCACCACTAAAACAGAAGGTCCTTAGGGCAGGGACTTTATCTGTGAGGTCCCCAATGTGGTTTCTTTTGTAATTCAACATGAGGATCCCAATGTTTAAGGGGAAGAGCGTGCCACCAGGAAGAGCCAAGATATTTTTCAGAAAACCAGAACAAGATAAAGATATCTGGTAGGGCGAGTTCCCAAGATGTATTACAAACCCATACTAAGACACTAGTGTGGTGCGATTCAGAAAAGCCAAATACCAACTGAACAGAAGAAACGGACTCACACACAAATGAAAGCTTTACATTATGGCAGAGGTGGCAAACTAGTGAGAGAAGGTTGGACTATTTAATACATGCTGACAACAGATTATCCATTTTGAAAAGAATCCAGATCCCAACTTCATATCATATATAAAAGCAGGCAAATGTTCATCCTGTAAGTAGCAAACTCTTAAATGAAGATAGATGATGATCCCGGGGGGTGGGAAGGATGTCTTCAGTAAGATACAAAATGGCGAAAAAAAACTTGTCTACATTAAAATGCAAAACGTAGTTAATATAGTATTACAGACTTAAAAATTCTTTAAGATTTTATTTATTTGATAGAGACAGCAAGAGAGGGAAGGGAACATAAGCAGGGCGAGTGGGCAAGGGAGAAGCAGACTCCCCACTGAGCAGGGAGCCCAAATCGGGTCTCAATCCCAGGACCCTGGGACCACGACCTGAGCCGAAGCCAGATGACTGAGCCACCCAGGCGCACTCAGGCTTAAAATTTTTTAAGGAATGAAGACACACCACAGATGAGAAGACGTCCACAAGATACCTAACAAAGATGACATCCATTACAACTCCAACAAATCAGTGAAAAGGCAAAAGAAAAAACAGACAAACAGGGAAAAAAGTATTTATATAAAATTCTACAATTCCTTCATGTTACTGTCTTCTATTGAACAACATATACATAATTCTATTTTTATGAAATAACTACTGTGTATACACCTTCTAACTGTACTTATGCACTGAGATGTCCACAACGGTGGTCTTCTATGATTCGTGATAGCTGATCCAGGGTGGCAGAGCAAAGAACTTTTTTTTCCCCCTCTTAGACTTCCCTCTTCTTTTCTCTGTAAACACACATAGGGCCTTCACACACCAACCACGGGTTAAAGTGAAGAGACCATGTAAATTCTAACACGATGAAATTCAAAGGACCTGTCTGGCCAAGTGGATGTCAGCTGGTTCAAGGACTTTAGGAGGCCAAACTCTTATTTCAAAGAAGCAGTTAACACAAAACAGTCCTAGAACCTTCTATTTAGGACTACCCTCAGACACAGTCTCTTGAATATCCTCTGTGGTGCCAATTCTTTACTCCCAAAAGGAGAAATGAATCTTGCAATGAACTAACATAATTCAGGTCTAGCGAGTTTCACTGATGACGTGTTGTAAATCACAAAAGTGGCTGCTCAAAAACAGTACAAAGCATCCTAATAAAGAAAAACATCACTCAGGCCTCTAGTTTGTTCCCTTGGCATCTCATGATTCTCAAACTTTCTAACGTCCACATACTAAATCTATGTGGATCCCTACGGAATCAGTTATACGATGAACAGTGCTATTGGTGACAAAAATCGCATTCTAATTTGACATTGTTCCTTTCTTGTTTCTTGGGACTGCTACACTACACACGAGTCTTTTAAAGTTTAGTTGGGATGTCTTCTTTAATGTACTCTCCAAACCCTTTACTTTGTTCTCTGTCTTTAATAAGTATAAGTATCACAGGAAATGTCCAATCATCATTGTTTACATTCACCATCTCTGAAGAAACTGTGAACACTAAAGTGAACACCTGCTGGTTTTTTGTGGACAAAAATATTGGACAAATGGAATCTCTGATTTGTCCTGTTTTCATCATTTTATGCTTCATTATAAATACCTGTTTAACTTGAAATCTTTGATGACACTCAAAAATCGCTATCCATGACAGAGCATTAAGTCCATTCTCCTTGCAGATTTGTTTAATCTCATGCAAAGCTTATTCATTTTCTATCCTATAATTAGCCACTCATTTTTTAGGCCCATACAGAAGATCTTCAAGCTGCTGGGCACAGGAAACCTACTGGCTGCCTTTGAAATTACAATTATCTGAGCTTTCCTGTTCAGCTTCCACAAACTCCATCAGAAAATGCCATTGCTTTAGTCACATCTGCTCTATGTTCTGCTTAATGACCTCAAGTATGGTGACCATAGAAAAGGCAGATTAAAATACTGATTAGGATATTGTCTATCTTTTATAATGGAACTACCATCATCTGTTAACTTATACTACAAAGAGTTTCAGAAACCCTTAACTTTAGTCCTCATAGCAAGGAAAATAAGTGTATTTCTCTTGGTTAAGGTGCAGGTGTATGTCTTATAGGACAGTAACATCAACAACTTAAAATAAATGCTAAACCACAAAGATAATGCCTCCTGAACTCAGAGAAGTTTTCATATAGCATGCTAAATGCAAAAGGTCACCTATGCATACTTACAGTATTGAGTCATGTTATTAAATGCTCATTAAAATTTATTAAGTAAAATATTTTTTAATTTAAGGAATCTTCCTATTTAAAAGGTTTCATGAGTATCATTTATAAACTCTCTTGAAGAAATCTTTCAAATGCCACTTTTAAAAACACAAATCATTTAAGGATATTCACTAGTTTTTTTGCTAACATAGATCCAAAATAGATAAGGAGGGTGAAGACATCTTTCTAGGTATTTGTTGCTCTTTTGTGTCTTTACTGATGCTTTATATATAATAGATAAGCAAAAACCTGACTGGATGGCATGTCCTAAATTGGTAATGATATACAGTAGAAGTGAGAGAAATCCATTTTCAAACAAACCACAGGGAAAAGTGGAGGGGGGGGACAAGTAAAGAGTAGCTGGGTTTAGTGTGAAAGTTTATTGTTTCAGAAAGACAGAAGGAGGGGCACCTGGGTGGCTCAGGTGGTTAAGCAATTGCCTTTTGGCTCAGGGATTGAGTCCCACATCAGGCTTCCTGCTCAGTGGAGTCTGCTTTTCCCTCTGAGTCTCTCCCCTCTCACACCCTCTCTCACTCTCTCTCTCTCAATAAAATCTTAAAAAGACAGAAGGATTTCATGCTCACTTGGCTTTTTCACTAAAAACAGGAAGCTAAACGTTTCTCAGTCTCATTGCCCCCTGATAAAGGCCAAAAATGCAACAGAGCTAAAGAAAATGAAAGAAACACTACTTTGGAAACAAATCCTGGATTATTAATTGACCTTACAATCATGCTGAGTGACAGGAGCTTCTGACATACACCCCCCTCAAAAGCTGAGACATCACTGCACCTGGGTTTTAAGCCACTCTTTCTCTGTAGGTAGTAGGTACTATAGTTTGAACCACTAGCGTTCCTGACCACAGGGATTCAGAGAGATGCCTGGAGGGGGGAATGGAACCAAACTGGAGCTGGCCCAGCAGTGAAGTGTGTGGTGCAAGGGCGGATGGTGAGTACAGCCAACTCTGACCCCAGGATCACTCCCCTTACCACAGATACTACTAAGGAGAGAAGCACAACTGAAAACCAAAGAAGCCTGTAACACGGTGAGGGCTCTGGCTGACCTCACATCACCTGGGAATCAAGCAAACAGTTCTGCCTGATTCAGTGAAGGACATGACGACATCCCTCCTCCCAAGGAGCAGAGCAGGTAGTAGGCTGTGGCCCTAACAGGTGGGTGCAGGAAGGGAGCTCCAATCTGGTAGAAGAAATCTGGAGAAACTCTGGAGAAACACATTTCTGAGTAGTGGAAGCGGTGAAAAAGCACATGAAGGATGGAAATTTCCACCTTACTTTTAGTTCCCACCTCAGTTACCCAGGAGAGTGCGGGTCTCAGGAATGCAATGGGGCATTCCAATCTTCTGCCTATTGCCTCAAGGGAAACCTGAAGTTCTCAAAGCCATGGTCCCTACTTGCTCCAATCAATGTTTCCTTCTCAAGCTCTAAGGGAACATACTTCCTCAAGGGGAGACCTGCTCTGCTATGTGTAAGGCTTTTTAAAAGCTTACCAACTTCTAAGGCATGTCCCTCTACTGCAACAGAAATCAGTCAAGACAAGGCCTTTGAGGTTTTAGCCTTCCTTCCAGTGGGATTATGCATGTAAAATACTTGAATTTTAGAACAATCCTTTCTCCACCTGACCCTCCACTTCAGGTTTGGGTCTTTTTCTCTCCCAGGCCATCTTTTGACAAAGGTGAGGGTGTAGCATTGCTGTAAACCTGTCCACCCATGACCACAATCTCTTTTCTGTTGGTTTTGATCTGACTCCTGGGAAAACTGAATGTGTCTATTCTTAACACATTAACTCCCTCCTGCCAAGACAGACCCACACACCTTGACAAGATCTCATTCCACCATCTTTCCATTTATTTTAAATACTTATTTACTGAAGTAATCTCTCTACCCAACATGGGGCTCAAACTCACAACCCCAAGAGATCAAGGGTTGCATGCTCCTCTGACTGAGCCAGCCAGGCACCCCTCATTCCACAAACTTTTAAACTCATTCTCCATAATCATGCAACTTCATTATTTTTAAGCAGTCCCAACCTACAGCTAGTCAGGATCGTTTCCCCTAGAAATACATTTTTAGATATCTATCAATTTAATCAAGACATTCTCAAAAAGCTCATTTATGAGCTGAAGCTACTGGTGTTGAACGATGGCATATAAAATAATTCCAAAGAAAATTCTCGTCACATGCACACTCTAAGGGAAGAGTAGTACAAATCATATTCTAGTTTACACCTTCTGCCACATACACCTCTCTCTCCATCCTTAGAAATCATAGTAAAATAATCACTGACCTCTGCTTCAAACTCAAAAGCACATCTGCATACAAGAAGGAAGTCAGAGGACTAAGACGGGGCCAGCCTCTTTGCTGGCCAAGAGTTGGAAAGGTGGCTAACCTCCACCTCAGGTGTCTGAGGTAAGACAGGCAGAGGATATCCCCCTGGGATGCACACATGAAAAGCTAAAATAAGAAAAACTGAGCAGCCAGACTACTTCCCAGGCCAGAGCTTACCAAGGCAACAAGCGAGTATGGAGGGTCAAGAGTCACCACAAATGAAGGCTCAACTTGGGGGCGGGGGGGGGGGGGGGGG